>QEQW01000143.1:0-49564 GCA_004016085.1 Claviceps quebecensis
CCCCCCCCCCCCCCCCCCCCCCCCCCCCCCCCCCCCCCCCCCCCCCCCCCCACACCTCTACATGTTCAGAACGGACAACATAACATGGGCGCTACTTTTGCACACACAAGTACACCAAGCATAGCAAATTGCAATGCGGTCAACCATCAAATAATGCGGACATACCTTGCGTCCCCCAGTAATATAGCGCGCCCAACTCCTCCGGCATTGAAAAGCTGACCAAGTCGCTCAATCCAAGCAGAGCGAGCACGGCGCCCAAGAACGCCAGCGGATGGCTTTGGGCATCGAAGCCTCGGGCGTGGGGCTACAATCGTGCACACAAAGTCAACATCCAGATGACGCGGTTGCGAATGAAGATGCTTGCTTTAAAGGGAAAAAGGGGAAAGAAGAGGCCTCTCGGGCGGTTGAAACCGGAGAGGGCACGAGATTTTGGATTTTGGATTTTGGATTTTGGAATGGAGAGGGACAACTATGTACTCACGATGCCCATGCTCTGGCCGAGGACTTGCACGAGGATCTGGTCGGGGATGCGTTGGGGGTTGGTGATGAAGATGACGCCGAGGGCGATGTGGAATAGGGAGATGGAGATGATGAGTGTTTTGGAAGTGATGATGGCCATGGCTGCGGTTCTTGCGCAAGAGTGTGAGAGCTGCTTTTGTCTCTTGTTGCTCTTGTTGAATTCCTCTTTTCCTGCAGAAGAGGATTCTGGATGGGGGCGATGCAGTGGTGGACGACGTTCTCTGGCGGTGTTGCAACTTGCAGCAAGTACGGAGAGGTACAGTAGGTATGCCGGATTGGCTTTCGAGGTTAGTGTGAGTTTTGGCTGTGGCTGCACCGTTGGACGTTGGATCGATCAACCGAAGGTTTCGTATATGCAGCGGAACGTGAGATTTAGGTAATTAGGAGGTTATAGAGGGGCGACTCAGGACTGGCGACTGGCGACGTTGAGGGGCAGCGTTCAGGAGGTATAGGAGGGTATGTATGGCGGGATGGCGTCGTGAATGGCGGCGATATCAAGGCGCGGATCTCGAGTTGCAACACCGACGCGTCAGTGGATTGTGGTTGGGGGGCACTCACGACTCACAGCCTGTCACAGGGCGAAGGGGGAACAAATATAGTGGGGGTGGAGAGCTCAAGCTGCATCATTCTGGACGACGCGCCGACGCTACTGGACCACTGGTCAGTGGTCACTGGTCACTGGTGGGGGTCAACGGCGTAGGAGCACTCTTATTACGCACGGCTTTAAACTTACAACAAACTCAAAACGCCATACGCAGCTCATCTAGGCCCGATCATCACTCAAGAGCCACGGAAAGTCTCCTTCCATCATATCATCCCTCGTCCGCCATGGCCCCGTCCTTGGACAAAGCCAAACACGTCAAGTACTGGCAGCGATGCTTCGCCTCCCTTCTGCCATCGCCCTACACGGCAAACGACTCCAGCCGCCTCACCTTTGCCTTCTTCATCGTTTCCGCCCTAGACCTCCTTTCCAGTCCCCTCACTCCCCAGGACCGCTCCTCCATTCGCACCTGGGTTCTTAGCCTGCAGCACCCGCGAGGGGGCTTCTGCGGCAGCGCCACGCACATGCTCGTCGGGCAGGACTCGCATAAGGGCTCAGCAAACCTGGCTGCCACGTTCTTCGCGCTCCTCCTCCTGGGCCTTGTGGCAGAGACAGATGACGAGGCAGCCTCTGCGTTTGCTGGCGTGGAGCGCAAGAAGCTGCTCCGCTGGATGAAGAAGCTGCAGAGACCAGATGGCAGTTTCGGACAGGTGCTGTGGGAGGGAGAGCCTGTGGGGGGGAGGGACATGAGGCACAGTTATCTGGCGAGTTGTATTCGCTGGATGCTGGGGGGAGGAGCCCAGGAAGAGGGTGATGGGGCGGAAAGGGGGGAGGATGTTGATGTGGAGGGGATGATTGACCATGTTCGGCATACGCAGGTACTGAACCATGAATGGAATCTGTCAACTGTTGATGTCCATTACTTACTTTGTGACATAGACGTACGATGGTGGCGTGGCAGAGGCATTGGATCATGAAGCCCATGGTACGTGACAGTATCGTAGCGACCGCCGACGAGCCGCCGGCGAGTCAATGCACATAGATGCGTCGAGATTTTGAGCTGACTTGCACTCCCTTTTTCCGTTACCCTTTTTTGCACCTCCCCCCCTTTTCAGCCGGATATGCGTACTGCGCCGTTGGTGCTTTATACATGCTTGATCGCCCACCCTCTTCAACACCTTCGCACAGCAGCCCCGCCATCGAAAGGGGTGTTCCTGACCGGACAGCTCTGATCCGGTTCCTCGTCCATAGACAGTTCCGCTACCTCGCTCAGCAGGAAGAAGATGCCGATTCCAGTGAGGACAAGGAAAATTTCGTCGAGACCGGGCTAGGGGCAATGACCCTAGAGGACGGCTGCACGCATGTAGGATGGAATGGGCGATGGAACAAGAAGGCGGACACATGCTATTGCTGGTGGGTAGCAGGTACACTGTCGGTACGTTGTTTCGGTCCTCGACTTTCTGTCGGCTCTCTGATGCAGCTCACACTCACTGATGATTTCGTGTGATCCTGCCAGATGATGGACGCTTCTCACGCCGTGAACATTGCGCCCTCAAGGGCCTATCTCCTGAACATCACGCAGCACTGCACAGGCGGTTTTTCAAAATACGCAGGGGGATACCCGGACTTGTACCATGCCTACCTGGGCTTGGCTGCGCTGGCCGTCATGGGCGATGAGGACTTGAAGGACTTTGATGTGGGGTTGTGCTGTAGTCGCGAGACTCTGAGGAAGATTGAGTTGGCCCGGGACGGATCGTTGCAGATAGATGCGGATAGGAGGGCAGCGTCGAGGGGGAGACAGGAGTTTTGGGGGGCCTTTCAAACGAAGACATGAATGAACATGGGCGGGGACTACCTGCCTGATGCTCAGACGAACCATTTCTGGAGACTATCTCCGGAAAAAGCTAGTTTGCTGTAAGATTAGTGTATAATATTCAATTCACAGAGCTTGGGTTTTATGACTGCAGTTTCAAGAAGCTGCATCTCATCTGCTGCTCATCTGTCGTGAGTGGTGAGTGGTGAGCACTGCGCGCTGAGAAGTGCCGTATCGTGTTTTGGTGTTTGTGGATTCAGACAGTGCGAAGCTCAGAGTGGCAGAGTGACGAGTGACGACTCACGAGTGACGAGTCCAAACTTATCCAACACCCCACTTATCGCCGAGATTCTCCCGAATGGCTGACGAGACGACATCACCGTTCCTGGCCTGAATGCAACACAGCTTCAAAAGCAATCGCGATTCGCAAGCACACATGAGCTCAGCCATGCCATCCTCACCAGACCAAGATCCCGCCACGGACCCGAAGGACCCGTTCTCCAACGATATCAAAAGAAAGTTTCAAACGTACGCGTCGCTCCTACCCTCATCTAGCTTGTTCCGCTCTGCCCACGACGAGTTACGATTCCGTCTGTTAATGACCTCCCGCTAACGTACTCTTGTCATGTAGCAAATCACATAGCAAGTTTGTCGACCCATGCCAAGAAGCATCGCAGCGTAGCTATAAATGTCTATTTCGCAACGACGGCGACAAGTCCATGTGCAGCGACTATTTCCAGTACGTGGTGCTGCGCTTTTGCGCTCGTCCTCTTGTATGAGGACTTGTTGGGGGGGGACGAAGTGGACCAGGACTCGAGTCAACGGGAGTGAAAGCTAACAGAGGACAGGGCGTACAAGGACTGTAAGGCTGCTTGGGTGAGATCCCGATGCGCTTGACGATCGATTTTCGTGCGAGGCTGACAATTTGTGTAGAACGAGTCGCGCAGGAAGGGGGCAAGGAATAGCTCATAGGAATGTGTAGCGAGGGAGCCTTTGAAATACGATGACGAAGAATTGGATACGAGGAGCTCGATAGATTTTCGGAGAGGTTTCTTTTTACCTATCGAGGGCGAGAGACTCAAAGAGAGCATCTTTTTAGATATTATGTTGCTTTTATGATGGAACAAGGGGCCTGGTAACTTGAAAGATGTCATGTACAATAAGCATAGGGGACTTCAACGGCGTCCAAGGATTGACTGGTTTTTGCTTCAGCGAAGCGTGGGATGAGAGCACCAAGGGTGCCGCCGATATTGGCCAACTGGGATACATGCATCGCTTTCTGCACCAAAGCGGGACATAAAACCTGGTGCTTCAGACTAAATGGCTACGTAGCCAGATATTCTTAGCCATTGATGAAGGCGTGGCTGCCTGAAAGAAATGCCCTTCGTGGAAGCGATCCCGTGAAATGCGCGCCATTGTGAGGCACAGTATGAAATGGATATACACACTGTCCTTCTCCTCCCAGACTGCGACATGGAGACAGCAAGCGCCACAGCCGCAGAATTCCCTCTCACGAGATCCTCACTCAAGAACATCCCCCCCTCCCGGAGTCCTGGCCAAGCCGGCTTCTTCCTCACATGCCATGATGCGCCAACGCCCCCGGCTCAGAAACGGGACCGATCTGCAGCTGCAGTCTGCGTTTCAAGATGGCAACTGGGCGGTGGTGATGCGGCTAGCCCAGCAACGGGCTCGGACGACCAACGACCCATACTTTGAAGTGAGCAGCTCATGCCATGCACCCGTATAGAGACGCAATCAGGGCGCCCTCTCATCAGCTCCCTCTCTCCCTTATACTAGCGGAGTGTCGTTCCTTAATCACTGGTCTAATCTGTGGGGATGCAGGTTGTCAAGATCTGCGCGGAAAGCCAGTTAGATGACCCCAACGCCAAGTTTGTCGCTGTGGCTGCCATCGACAAGTACGTCAAGGAAGGCACCGTGCTCAAAGACGTCGATGCCATTGATCTGCTGGACTGGGCCACGGTGGGACTCGTCCCCGAAGAGACCTTTGCGGAGACGGTGGGCTCGCTGAGGGTGAGGGCCGTCAAGGCAGCACCCAAGGACAAAGTCGCGGCGACGAGATGTTTGCAGTCTTGTCTGTTGCACTGGGATCTAAATGGCGCGCAGCAAGTGAGTGTTTCTGACCGGCCGGCGCTGTACCCGCAGTCCGGAACATGAGATGAACGTGGAAAGATAATGTTTCTCGGGCTTACACGATGCGCTAGATCGCTGCTATCATTGATAGGTCTTTTCCCCAGGATCGGGAATTTATGTTCTGGAACATCGTGATTACTCATAAGTTGGCGGTATGTTTCTGAATAGCCTCAAGGCCCTGGGACGCTTTTAGCATATTTCAGGTGGAGGAGGGGGGCGTGTTGGGGACGCTGACAACACACTGACTACGTATGAACCCAGACAAGTGACCAAGCACCACCCGATAAGAAGAAGCTGTATTCGATGCTGGCACAGAAGCAAATTGAGCGCGCTGCCCAACTCACTGAGCAGGCGCACGTGTCATCGACAGCAGATGGGATGCCCCCGCGAGGAATCCAGTCCGAGCAAGAAATTCTGTTGCTCTACGATATTGTGGAAACGCACGGAACTGCAGATGATTGGAACAAACTGGTCCACAGCCCTGTGTTCTCCCCGCTGGTCCAGTTCCGAAAGGGCAGAAAAGAACTGTTTCAGCGAGTTGCGGCCAAGTATACGAGTTCTCAAAAGTGGACGGCATTATGCGACTTGTGTTACGAGGTTCTTTCGGATGTGGGAGAAGATGGACAACTGACGCTAACGGCGTGCGATTGGTCGGTTTGGAGACGTTTTCTTGAAGCTGCTGCCCGAATCAAGAGCTCCGACGCAGGGTATGTGTGGTGTATTTTGTTTTCACCAGCCCGCACCAGAGACACGACTTTGAAAACATCCGACTGACAATGGAGGAACAGAGTGGTTGCAAAGCTACGGGACTTGCTGCTCAGGGTTGCCAAGACGAAAGGCCTGAAGCCCATCTACAAGAGGAATATTCTCCTGGCAAAAGTCTCCTCGTCCTTTATACTCGAAGCTGGTGACGAGGAAGATGTGAACAGCGATGATAAGCCGTCATCCTCGCGCTTGCAGGAACTGCTGCTGTATGTTGAGGATCAGGGGACAAGTATGGCGTGTTTCGACGATATCAAAGAGTTTGTGGAGCGGCTGGACGTTGGTGGCATGAAGCACGTGGCTTACTCACACGTGCCGGACCTGGCAAAGAACGCCACGGATTCAGAGATTTCTGCCAGAATCCGTCTTCTCTCTTTGAAACTGCAATATCTCGTCACGACCTGTCCCATTTCACGGAGCCAAGTTGCTGGCGAAGTCGCGGCATCCAAATGCCTGGTCTGCGACTCGGTGTTTGAGACAGAGTGCTGCCATTCGTGTTTTTCGACCATCACATCAGCTGCCCTGAAGGCGTATAAATCGGCATCAGCTATAGAGGAGCAAAGGGAAGACGGACCCGTCCAGAGCCAGATCCTGCCAGAGCTAGCCTTGGTGGCAGGCCTCTGCAACGCTCAAATGGCATTTTGCGGACGACCAGGGTACCGCGCTTCGGAAAACCCCCCCAAGACGGAATTTCTCGTACGGGCTCTCCTCATCCTCGAGAATCAGGTGTTTCTCACGCCCAAGCACAGCCAGACATGCCTGGTTCTCGTGCAACTCCACCTTCTCCTCGGATCAGCCCATCGATGTCGCGAGATCTGGCAGGAGCTGGGCGTGAAGCGAACCATTGTCGATTGTCTTGCGCCCATCTTTTACGATCGATTGTCGACGGTTTCGCCCGTCATTCTCGATTCTTCAGATGACTGGGGCTGGGAGCTGATTGAGACACTGCGCGGGCATTTCGCGAATTCTCTTAGGACGCCTATGCCAAGAACACTGATTAGTGCATTCGAGGTGGGAAGTTATGCCAGTATCATTGACATGCCAAAGTACACTCACAACCTGCGCTTTGGCTGCACCAGGGCCATGAGCTTGGTGGAAGAGGCTAGGGCTGATCGATTGCTGGGTGAATCCTTTGACGGGTTTGTGATTGATGAACGCTTTTGTGAGTGTATATGATGCCCGCGGAAAGAAGCACTGCTAACGACATACATTAGGCGACGTGAACGACGGAGTCGACTTGAGACACGCTGTTGACTACGGATCATTCCCATCCTGGTCCTCGAGTGCATCGACACCGCTACACGAGCGTCTGCGTCTAGGGCCCGATATATCTGTAAGTCAACCCTCTCTTCCGAGATGGCAGCCCAGAGACTAACAAGAGCAGAACACGCGCATCCATCTGTCTCTGCTCAGCGAAGCCTTTCACGACATTCTCACCTTCAGGTCGCCCACCCTCTACAAGGCCACGCCCACGAGCCAGGGCATTGACCACAAATTCGTCGTGGAAATGATGAGCCAGCTCAGTCACTCCATGTCCGGGTTCCTCGTTACCGCCACGGAACATTGCACAACAAGTGAAGCGCTTTACTTCAAGACAACACATTTGCTCGCGACCCTCATCTCCCTATGCGCCAGCAAAGAGGCCTCCACTCCCCCCCTCCCCGATGCCACCGTGTTGGGCCAAATCACCAACGCCATACAAGTCTCCCTGACCAGCCAACTCGATGCGGTGCCCAGCTCAGCTGATACCATCCAGGGTCTCCTCTCCGTCTTCAGATCCTATCACAATATCGCCATGCTTCGTGACACAGCCATGGCCACTGTCCTCACCACGACATGGATCCTTGCGTTCCACGAGCGCGAAAAGGAGCGAGGTGGATCGGGGGAGAGTAGAATGCTGCCCAAGGAGGTGGTCTCTCTCATGAAGGCTCTGCAGACGTGCGCGGAGAAGGTCCTCACGCAGGGCAAGGAGCTGATTCTGTCTTTGCAGACGGAGGCGAAGAGTGGAGAGGAGGTGGCTAGTCGGTTGAGGGAGTGGGTGATTGGGGGTCGTGATGCTGATGGGGAGTTGGAGGAGTTTGTGACGGATGAGACGGTGGAGGAGGTGGTGGAGAGTTGGAGGTTGAATGTGGGAGGGTGGCGGCATGTTACGTGGGAGATGAAGTGATGCATCTACCTATGTACCTAGACGAGCAAGGATGGATATGATGTGTCTGGTGAGGTCTCAGGTACCTGCATTTTAGGTAGGTACCTAGGTAGGTATGTGCTGTTGAAAAACGCCGTGTGCTCCAGAACTCAAGTTCTTAGATATGTACATACATAGCGGTGAGCCGCCAAAAACAACCGGAATGAGAGGAGAAAGCAAGCGTTGGGGCAGAATTAGAACCACAATGGAATAAACGCCATTTCATTACAAACGCCATGCTCTGAACGGACTAAGAATGGGATTTCAATGGTCAAGTCGGACGAGACTGGGATTTATTTAGGTTTGGATCTAACAGATAAAGTAGGTACCGGTAGTTCGAGATCGACTTCGGAATCCGGGGCGGATGGTGGAAAGTGGGGGCGACACATGGCAACTTGCAAGTCTATGATGGCATGGCGTTTCGTGTCATGACGTTTCGTGTCATGACCTCACCGTGACGCTTTCAAGGAACGTGCCGTCTCGCAATCATCACCCACTCACTCACTTCCTCTACCTACTCTCACCACTGACACAAAGCCCCTCACACATCATACCTACGTACCTTCCTTCACAAACAACAACTTGCCAGCAAGACATCTGACACGCGGCGCAGTAATCTCAAAAGTCAAGCACTATTCGCCACCTCCGAATTTATACACATACCTACCATTACTATCGTCCCAAGCACTCAAGTCTAAAAGGCCACCACGGCGCAAGATATCAAGCCACAGAACCCAGGAAAACACCCTGACAGCCCCCGAAAATGTCCCCCTCCGATAACTCCAGCTCCTCCGCCACCAGAGATTCACCAACGCACGGCAAGACACAAGACGACGGGGCGAGGAGTGTGCCGCTCTCGGCAGAGGGGGGAGTATATTCTCGAGATGGGGAGAACGAGCCCAAGGGGGGAACCGCGGGGGAGAAGGGCGTTTCGATAGGGGGGGAGGAGAAGAAGGCGAGTGCGAAGTCGAAGGTTTGAGAGGCATAATGCATTGTGTGAGGCGGGAGTAGGACTGCGGACGAGCCTACGTCGCACGAGGAGAGGGAGTCACGAATGAAATGGATCACGATTATGAGGGCACAAGAGTGTTTGCAGAATAGTTGGAAGGGTCAGCGTCACTGTGAATGGCTTCAGCGGAGAAGGGAGCGAGCGATTCGAAGCAGCGGTGGATTTGGTGTGGGTCGATGGGATGGCGAGGATTGAGGGAGTAACGTTGTTGCAACAGCTATCGTTATCGCATCTGTAGTGATCGCATGATTGTGATTTGTATATTTCAAGTACGCTGAACCACAGATCACGTCTGGACGTAATTGTACTGATAAAAAACGTTGTACATATACGATCCACACCATGACATACAATTCCTACCTGGGTATTCGAGAACATTTGCACAACCGTCTTTCATAACACGCAGCCATCATACCAATACAAGCTGTGCTTGCAGAACGCCAGCACTGCTTCTCCCACCACAGTTGCTTGTATCAATAACGTCGTAAAAACAAAACACCGCTTTCAGGCCCAAATACTGAACTCTTCTCTAGGCGGCCTTGACATCGTCTTCCCTCGCCGCCTTCTCCAACAGAGGCGGTGGTCGCGCAATCTTTTGCATGAGCACGTACCGCTTGACAAACCACGGCAGCCAGACGGTTGTTTCGTAGTGGAGGAACTTTCTGGTCGGCACGGAAAAGACCTCTGTTTGAGATGTGGATCAGCAAATGCTATTGTGAACAGTGACAGTGAAATAAAGGAATCAACGTACGATCTATTTCCTCCAAGGTGAGCTGCTTCGTTTCGCGCACGAAGCAGAATATCATGATCCAGGCGATGAGATTGAGGCCGGCATAGAATCCGACTGTTTTGAGTTAGTTACGCGTGCTCGGTTGGGTAGTTAAAGTTTTGAGGACCGAAAGAGGACCAAGGTCAGGGTCAGATTGACGTACAGGCTCCGGTAGCAGTCATGACTGTCTTCATCCGAGGGAATGTGAGGCCGAGAATGCCAGCTATTGTTTGAACCAGAGGTTAGAGCAATGAAAAACTTGGAGTTGCTATTTATCAGGGGACAAGGCTGTCATCTTCATAAACACCTTACTCACCAAAAGTGTTGTTGATGCAGACGGCCCACGCCATGCCCTGCTCACGCTGGATGGTGGGAAACACCTCCGCCGAGTACTGGAACGCAACAGGCCCCTCTCCGAGAGAGTAGCAAATAGTGAAGAGGTACACGAAGCTAGACGTTTGTGAAAAGGACAGTCCCGTCAGTACTAGGTAGGTAGGCAGGCGATTATATCTCTACGGAACATTGATAATAAAAACTCACAGCACAACAGGTCCGATTCGCGCCCCTCGGGAACGAAAGTCGCCCGCCGGATTCTGATCCAGGTCCGTCGGCGAAATATGGTACGCGCCATTGGGAAGCAGAGACAGGCCAGCCGCCAGTAAGAAGATACACATGAGAGGAAATGTCTGTATGGATATAAAGACATATTAGCTTGCGAATACATTCTGGTAACCGAAAGGAGGGAAGTGACAGTACAATCATGGTCAGGGTCCTGCGACCCTTGGTATCAATAAGGAACAGCGTTGGAATCGTCGCCACGACCTGCACGGCTCCGTAGCCCAGCGATGCGTACAAGGCCTCCGTCTTGCTGTACCCGACGCTCTCGAAGATGGAGGAGCTGTAGAATGAAATGACTGTTGTTCACGAATTAGAAGAGTGATACGACAATAGTAGCACAAACATAAAACAGGCCCAGCTCAGTGACCACTCCCCCCCGCCCCCCTCCCCAAAAGAAAAAAAGGAAGCAAAGAAAAGGGTAACGCACTATTAATTCCGCACATCTGCTGGGCAATCATAACCGTCGACGCTCCATAGTTGGCGCGTCGAATCCTCGGGATGCGGAAACAATCCCACATTCGCGAAAAGTACGTCGAATTGGCCGTCTCCTTCTTCTCGACCTCGTAAATAACGTGGGAGTAGTAAAAGTCGCGCGCGGCAATGATGGGATGCGCGCGCAGACGCAGCATGGAAGCGAAAGCCAGGTCGTACTTGTTATTCTTCATCAGCCAGCGGGGGGACTCGGGGCAGAAGAAGATGCCAATCATGAGGATGAGCGAGGGAATGAAGGCGGAGCCGAATTGTAGGCGCCAGGCGATTTTGCCGGTGTCTTTGACGATGACGTTGGCGGCGAAGCCGAGGAAGATGCCTAAGAGGTGTGAGTTAGCATCTCGTGCCTCGTTTATTTCTGTTCCTCTATTCTCTCTCTTGTCGTTTCGTCTTTTTTCTTCTGCTCACCTGCGACAACCCACAGCTGCCAGAACATGACCAAAGCACCACGCGTTCGCGCCGGAGCCATCTCGGCCGAGTAGATGGGCACGGTGGCATTCTTGGCGCCGATGCCAATGCCCATGACGAATCGCGCCGCAAAGAGACCCTGCCATGACTTTGCAAAGGCTGAGCCGATGGGCGTGGCGGTGAGACATGCGGCCGTGAGGAAGATTTCGCCACGGCGTCCGAGATAGTGGTTGAGGGGATCGACGATGAAGGCGCCGCTGTTTCAGATAGTCAGTCAACCGTGATCGTGATGTTTTGGTGGTGTTTGTGCCTCGCGTTTGTACGCAAGGCGACAGACAAAGTGTTCATCTTAAAAAGGGCGCACAACGCACATGAGACCGGCCGTCAGGAAAATAATCGAGTTGATCAGTCCCACGATCCATTCATTCTTGCCCTCACCCGTCAGGCCAAACTCCTCGGGAAACGATAAATTCGCGCCATTGGCGCCCGTCTGATCCCATCCCTGGGTGGCGGCACCAATAGCACACAGCCCGATCGAGTACCAGAGCATAAAAGGGCCATGCCACTTGTGACCGCGCTCGTAGATTAAAGCTGTGCGCTCATCTTCGTGCAGCGACGAGATCATCTCGAATCGCTCCGGATCGCGCGCAATAAGCGCTGCTCGGCCAAAAAGGTCGGAGTGTTCCGACAGGCCGTGGGTGTCGGCGAAGGCATGTGCATCTTGGACGGCTTCCTCTTCAGTGCGACGCTAGGTATAAGGTTTCTGATAAGCTACCGAGGTTGGTTTCCCAGATATGGACGAGAAGACGCACCTTGAGCGGATTCTCGATGATGTTCAGCGCAGTAGAATTGCGTCGGCCGGTGCCCGGTCTTGTTCCGTGTAAATGGGCGTCGCTGCCGTGCTGAACTCGTTCATCGCGCGACGTCTCGCCATATTCATCCAAGCCTTTCTTCTCCATGGCTGCTCTGACGTTTTCTGTGATCCTATCGAACTGTCTTCCCTACACGTGTGTGTGTTTGTTCTCTTCGAAATGTCTCGGGACAGAGTGACCAGACAATGGGGGAGAGCATCGGACTGGGACGCGCCATCTAAGTAAGACCGCAAGGAATCTGCGGGGAAACGGGACATCTAAATGCGAAAACTGCAACCTCGACACATGCCATGCCATTGACTTAAAACTTACATGTACATACCTCTATACTCTGTATGTACCTAAGGTACATCAGTCTTTTGGGGATGATGGATCCCGGGGTAAAAGAGACAACAATAGAGGCCGGCTAAAATACCTCCTCTTTTTTCCCCAGTCTTTGACGTCAATACCCCATACTCTCGACCGTTAACCCGTTGCGCTACCCCGACTTATCCACTTCTCCCCAGGATTCCCATCTTTCCATCCAGTCAAAGGTGCGGCGGACGTTGCGGAGGTGGAGGTTTGGCTTTCTGACATGCTCTGGGGTTTGTTTTATTAGCCTCCAGTGTCCACCCGTCAGCACGGAATGTATGCATCTGGAGTGAGCTAAAACAAAGTGATGGATGAGTGGACTGGTTCTTGTCCTCTAAACGCCATCACATGGCCTCGTTTGAGTCGTTTCGGGCCCGCCATGCGCGGCACTGTTCCGTCGGAAGCCGATGCGGCTTTGTAATGGCCAAGATACCTAGGTAGGTAGGTATGGACATTGGATATACAATCGCGTTGCTGCAGGCAGATGACGAGCCTTGGTCGTTGTGGCTTGCCCTCTGAGCCCGCGGTTGGCCGCATTTGTTGAATGTTGTGGCGGTTTCCATTCCATTGCGCTTTGAGTAACCCGCCAAGATTCACGGCACGTAGGTACTCCGTATGTTGTTGGTGGATGAAGAACCCTCCGTACAAGTTTTGTCGGAAAACAGATACATACCGGTAGCTGTTTCAACTTTCAGTAGGTTGTAGTCGCAGGCATCGCAGGCAGCACAATTTGCGACAAGCTGAGTGGTCACGACTCACGACTACGACTCACAGCAGTTTCGTTTTGCGTTTGCTGACAGTGACGGGTTTGGCATGGATTGATTTTGATGGAATCGGAAATCCCCACACAGCCAAATCATCCACGATTCCACCCATAGGTATTGGTGTTGTGATGTGCCCACTGCCGAGCCTTATCTATTCGCTATGTACCTCAATACCTTACATACCTACATCTCCGTACATCGTATGCTGGGACATGGGTACCTGTTGCTGAACTGCGATCGACGTTGAACTTACCTTTCTGGCCCCATGATCCATCTTCAATTTCATCCTTTACATAGGTAGGTACTTTCGTCCTCCCGCAATTACCCTTGCCTCTTCTCCCACACAGAGCTTCGCGAGCCTTCGCCACTACTATAGGTACCTACCTAAGGTAATCTTCAACTCCATCGTCTGCATACGGAGTACGGTACCTAGGTATGTAGTCCACCTCAGCCACCACTGCCTACCAGGTAGGTATGTTGTAGCCTGTCCCGCCGTTCCGCCATCAGGCCATTCTTCGATCCACTTGGCCCTGTAGTGAATCAGTCATCACATGCATCTTTCAAGCTGTTGTACTACGTAAACAGGTTAGGTAGTAGGTATGTAGGAGGTATGTACGGAGTAGTCGGAGAAATGGCGGCCGGGGTTCCCTGCCCGCACCCCATAGACGAGCAGACATCGAGACCTCGAGTTCGCGTAATACGACTTCTATTTTGCCATAGGTACAGTGACAGACTGATGATAAGACAACCAGTGGTCGTCGTCTTCAATTCGTCATCTATATCAGCGAGGCCGATCACGCCGACTCGAGAAACGGGTGCGACTTCATGCTGTGGGGATGCGCTCGTGATTGGCAAGTAAGTCGTTTAAGATGATGAGATCAGTACAGAGTAAGTAGGTAGACTGTAGGCAATGACCTGGGTTGATTCATTACATTATAGTTATTTCTGTCTCATATGTGCCTGTAATTAGATCACAACGACATGTCTCTTCTATTCCTATGGTAATTCTCATTGTTTGCTAGCCAAACTTCCCCCAAAAGAATGCATTGTCGTCTTGACACCTCGCTTTCATTCCAGAATCCACATGGCACACAAGGCTCACAAGCCAACACCCGTCGTCCGTCATTCTCATCATCACTTTAAAGCCTCATCTGCCTCTCCGCGAAATACCTCTCCACCACTTCCGGCCGCCCTCCCCTTTCCACCAAAGCAACATGTCCATCCGGCCGCACAAGATACAGCGCATCTCGCACCAATTTCGCCGCAGAACAGCCCTCGTCAAATTCATACACCATAACCGGCATCTCATGCTTTTTGCACCACGCAAGGAGCGCTTCCTGTGCCCTCCCATACACATGAACCTGCCACTCAAGATTCAGTGACGTAAAATTATCTACCCCGTCAGCCGTCTTCACCCAGGGCAGCCGCTCGCCCGCCCGCACTGCCACCGCCCCTACCCCTGATGTACCCTTAGACGAGCACGACGAAAGCGACATATCTCTGTAATGCAGCATCAGCTGCGAGCCCGTTGCGAAGAAGAAGCTCTTCACAGCGCGGTACGAGAAGACAACCCGGAAAACAAGCGGCATGATCCACGTGCGGATCACGCGCGCCAGCCAGCCCTTACTAGTAACCATGGTGAAGATACGGTCCGTGGACGCGACGAGCTTCTCCGCAAAGTGTCTTCGCTCTTCTTGGTAGGTCTCCAGGAGGGCCTCGCTGGCTGTGCCCCTCAGGACAGATGCCATCTTCCATGCTAGGTTGACGGCGTCGCCAATACCCGTGTTCATGCCCTGTCCGCCCACGGGGCTGTGAACGTGTGCTGCGTCCCCGAGGAGGAAAGCTCGGTTGTGGCGGAAACGCTCTGCTACGCGGTGATGCAGCCGATAGGAGGAGAACCAGGTCACCTTGTTGACTTGGAGACCCATCCGCTGGAGGGCCTCGTCGCCGACGTCGTCAAAGGTCAGGTTGCTCTTGTGCGACGTGTTCTGGTCCGCGTTAGGGTCCTCGATTGTGCCCAGCAGCCGGCCGTGGCCTTGGCCCGCGAGAGGAAATACGGCTAGGAAGTCGGACTTGTCGAGGCAGATGTGGACTTGGCCGTCCAGGACGGGGCCTCCGCCGCAGATGTCGGCTACGTAGAAGAGTCGATCGTATGTTCCGCCGGGGAAGGGGATGTTTAGCTTCTTGCGGACAGTTGAGTGTGACCCGTCGCAACCCGCAATGTATTTTGCGTGGATTGTCTCGGTGCCTTGGCTTGTCTGTATCAGAGCTGTCACGGGTCCTGGTCTTGGTTCCGTGTCTCCTCCTGCGTCTTTGTCGGGGGTCTCTTGACTGAAATCTAGCAGCTCCTTCTGTAGCTCAATGGGCACGCCATAGCAGCGAAGCAGTCGATCTGCCAACAACTTCTCGTGTTGATGCTGCGAGATCGTCTGGGTTGGAGCTCGTGGCGTTAGGCGCTTGCCCACGTCTATGATGGGCAGGCAGAACGCCCGAGTGCCTCGCACCCAGATATTGAGGGCCCCTATGGGATGGGCATTCTCACAGAGCTCGTCTGCAAGACTCGGGTCCAACTGGTCGTACAGCTCTAGAGTGCGGGCCTGCACGACAATGGCTCGCGTTGAGGTGGCTGCTTGAGCGGCCTTGTCAATAAGTCGGACCTTGACTCCAAGCTTCGAGAGCCACAGGGCGAGGACGAGTCCTGTAGGCCCAGCGCCAACGATGAGGACGTCAGTCACTGCCATGGTTCCCTTGGTAGAACACGCAGAGTTGTTGTTGCTCTTGTCCTCGTTCTTGTCTCTGAGCCCCGTCTTGTTTTTCTCTTTCTTTCCTTCCGTTGGTTCGCTGGTCACTAGGATTGGTTCAAACTAGTATTGGAGTCGGACAAGTTTCGCTGCTGCGACAAATATAGAGGGCGATCGGTCGACTTATTAAGTGTCAGAAGCGATGCTTCAATTGCACAATCACTGCATTGATAATATTGTCGCACAAACCTGCAACAACAGCATCATCAAATAAACCTTGGGCGCGGCGGATCTCGGACACAATCTTTCCCGACAGACTACAGTCATCGGAAGTTGTCGTGCCGGACCGCGAATCTCGGACCAAAATTCGCGGTCCGAACCGGTCCGCCGGCTTCCTCTTCCTCTTCTCGAAGAGCCTGTCGTTGTGGTGTCTCTCGGGGTAAAAGTCAAGAGATGCATTCTCTGTAACGTTGGGTCGCATTCCATCGTCACGATAGTTTATGCTTGGTCCTACCACACCACCCGCTTTATCGGTCAGTCGGATTTTGATACGCTGAGCCCGAATGCCGACTCTGGCGTGATGCGCGTGTGTGAGTCGTCACGTCATGTGATGTTTGCTTACGAGTCTCACTTATTAGGTAGAGCTTTCCAGTCATTTGAATGTAGGACGACGAGGGGAAAAGTCTGGCGGCGTTGATACCTGTTAGTTCTTCATCAACATAGCGGATCAGAGCTTGTACTTACTATGCACATTAACAAAAGACACATCGCTTCTGCTTCCTCAAAACCTTATGCAGGAATGGCAAGGGATCAGGAATCGTGATGGAGATCGAGCCGGAGCGGCGTGAAGGGCTCAGGGCTGTCAGACTCCCTCACTGACCCCTGGGCCCTGGGCTGCATTTTGTCTGATTCTGCGTGCATTTGAGCTTTGTGCCTGTCGCGTCCATTTGAGCAGTCTGTGGCGGTTTTTCTCAGGCATGCCTGAGTGGACTCTTACTGGGTGAAGAATGTGAGGACGTAAAAGCAGCAACTTATCTAATTTATTAATCCGTACAGAGTAGCAAAGTTGAAAGAAGAAGATCGATGCCACTCTTTTTTTGGTAACGAAGCGACAACGATGATGTCATGCCTGAGAAGAACTTGTACAACACTGCAAATAGGATTCGAATCATATTGAATAAAGGACTTGGCCTGACTTCGACTGTATACATTTGGCAATCTAGCACAAAGGCTCTGCGACAACTTACAAGACCAACTGGAATCTAAACATACACAACAGAGCACTCATGTCTCATGGACAGCATGCTCATTACGGCCTGCTTATCCCTAAGTTTGGTCAGCTCATGCTGGGAACGGGCACTGCACATCTCAACCAGTCCGAAAAATGGGTTCCAGAATTGCAAAAGTCATCTTCGGACCACGATGGGAGACCTTGAAGTACATACCAGATTTGATGGCGACGGCTTTCTCTTGGAGCATTCTATGGTCGAGAGACAAGGGGTGTGTGTAAATGCCTCTATCGTTTCGATAAGCGCAAAACGTTTGGGTTGTTAACAGTTAAACAGATTCAAACAAGTTGTTTATATCTTGATTCTCTCGCACAATGACGTGTACGGAAACATGTATTTCTTGGCGCGGCATGGACAGATTACTGAATGATGAACCAATTAGAGAGCGGGTCAACTTATCGTACTTGGCATTATTAGCCAGCCCGCTTGCGTCAACTCGGCACGCTTGCCGAAAATACCGCTTTCAGCTCCGTCCAATATATCCGAATTCCAAGTCCAGTGGTCACGCGATGAGCCTTTTGCTAACGTAGAGAGCAATTTCTGAATAAACTAAGGAGTCTGGTGTTTGATGAACGGTCGATGACGGGGGATGATATACCTAGCAGAGACTAGAGTCGAGAGATTCCGTCGGCCTTCTAAAGAACCTCCCGTCTCCGTAACTCGAAACGTGGGATTATTGGCTTCCTTCTCCGACAACACGGCGAGCATAAATGAGGCTGTGCTGCACATCTAGATAGGATAACACCAGCCGCATCTCTCAGGGGACGTCTCTATTTGGGGGAGTATCTTTGACGTACATAGTTGGGTAGCCCATCACATGTACTCCGTATGCCACCAGTGACAACATAAGAAGACTCGGTGGATTTAAATGGACTGCACGTGCATTTGTAAGGGGAAAGAAACAACTGTTCTCCACATTTCGGAAGTATCGTGTTTGTATATCGGAAACAACACGGGGTCGTGCCCACAGCATGGCTGTACACGAGCTCATTTAGAGCAAACCGGAGAGCCTCAAGAAGGGAAACGATTTGCACAATGTGGGTACGTCTCAGGTATGCGGTCAGCTACCTTAGGTAGCTACAGATGCTGGTCATGAACAATGGGGAATAGAGAAAGAAAGATAAGATCTTGGGAGGTTGGCAGGGAAGGGAGTATTGTGGACGTTCGTAAGCAAAGTGTAACAGGCAGTAATAATGCAAGTTGCGGTGGTGAATGATGTGTCGCGGCGTGATGAGCATCAGCTTGCGCAAGACACTAGATGCTGATGGATCATGAGTACGATGTCGGATGACCTGCCTCTTCATCAAGGCCATAATCCATTATCGTTGGTGTCTTATTCCACTTAAACAATAGAAACGGCCAATCCGCAGGCATTGAGTTATGATGAGTGTCATTGGTCCACATCCTCTTTGATCCAGAGGCTGATAAAAGTGTTGCTGTGAAGTCCGTTCCTTTGGAGTCATTGCGCTGTGTTGTGTCCGAAAATACCTCGAATCTCGATAGATCTTTATGATTCGGCAAGTCAGATTATAGGAATCCTAATTTTCTTCGAGCTACCAAGGAACGAAGACGATGGCAAGAACCAGACTGTGAAGACTGTGAAACAATCTCTCTGTCTGTCGTAGAAACCGAGCTCCGAGGCGCAGATTCTTTCGGGGGCATTCCAGGGGGGCAAGATGGAGGGGATCATGCTGGTCTCGTGCCAAGAATGCCATTGTTCGATCTCGTTATATTACCGTGGTCTTTTTGTGAGGGACATTCATATCGTAACCTGCGAGGTCACGCGTGCGTTCATGACCAGGGCTTTTTGCCTGTTCTTCACGTTGTGACGTTCCAAAGGAGGTTTCCTATAAACAGCATCACGGAGACTCGGAGAGGGCGATAGTGGTACCAAGCGAAAGGAGAGACTTCCTTTGCAGGGCAACAGCCCCGAGTCTAACAAGACGAATATCAAAAGAAGTATCTCGGTTCTGAGCGGCCCATCCCTCTTCCTTGCCGAAACGTCCTCGTGTGGCAGTCAGTGATAACTGTTTGCATCTGTAGTTTTTCGGGCACCAAATCGTGTTGATATCCACAGGTAACATCTAGACCCTAGTATAAGTCAGGTTGCCGAAGGTGGTCGTGAATCATGATACTCCGTGCCATACTCCGTAAAGAGTGAATACAGTACGGAGTACCTACATACATACCTAGGCAGCCATGTCGAGATGTGATGCTTTCGACCTGCATGCGCTGAAGATTGTGACTTCCGCGACGTAGCAGCCAATAGGGTGCGCACGAGTGTGATTCGTAATCCTGGCAACCGAGGAATGTTCCGTGTGTGCGAGTACCAGGTACCTTGTTCGAAGCGAGCGGGCACAGCCGCACCATCGTTGCCAAGTTGAATGTACCGCGTGTCATGGAATATGCGAATCAGACTAGGTATGTATGTACATAAGTGCTTGTGTATGGAAGATTTTGGGGTTTTTCTTGGAGTGGAGTCGTCATCACCCAAACGCTCGGGGTTTCCAGAACTCATAGCGCCGTTCTGGAATTCATGTCGCTGAACTTTACCCGCGCCAAGAGAATTTGCGTGAAAGAAAACACCATCATAGTAGAAAGCTTCAGTGCATCTGGCAGCTGGAAGGAGAGAACAGCAATGATCAGAGACAACCAACGCAGACGGCATGAATGATGAAGCCGTGGTGCGGACCGTCTCAGCATCTTCACCAGACCGTGAATTCGCCGCTCCGAACGGTCAATGGTCCCGGCTCCGCCGCATCCCTGGAAATTGCCCGAAATGGAAGCTACCTACCTAAGCCAAGGATATGTAATATGTACATGGGTAGGTACCTAGGTACATAGGCCGTACGAATGGTTGATGCTGTCCCTCCAATGAGTCCAATCCATCGTGCCAAGGCGAGAGGCGAGCTTTTTTTCTCCGTCCCAAACAAACCTCCTTCTTCCTCCAAGAGATCCCGTGGTCTCCAGATTCTATATTCCGATATTCCGAAACTACGGAGGCGATCCAGAGGGGAACCGAGGGAGTTTAGCGACTGTTTCATCACAGAATCTGTATCCGCCGGTATGATGGATCTTAGCGTGAATGTCGGCTCTGGGTATAACGGGTATATGTACATACATAAGGTAAATCTGATGGTGGTGAATTGCCGGGTAATATGGGTGTAAAGATGGCACGTGCAGAGTCAAATTTCATGCGCAGACTCGAGCTAGGTACATAGCTAAGGGCATCAAATCTGGGCCAAGTTTGCCATGTGAGCTCACGAGTCACTACATACTAGGTATTGGCACAATGATGCCCCCGGATGACTTGCAATGCGCTGGCACGTATGTTTGTCCCTTGTTAGACAGCACGGATAAGTTGCCTTGACTCCGCCGAGATGTGCTTGAAATCACACACATATAAGACGGTGGGCGATGCTTCCCTCAGCAGTCCTCTTGTCATCATACACTTCTTCTCTTCTCATTGCCTCCTTTTTCGTTTCTCTTGCTCATACCCTTTTCTCGTTCCTCTAGTTCAAACGTTGTCTTTCATCCCTCTTCTTGGTACCTTCTCTTCATTTCTCGTCTTCCAACAAGCCCACTCAGTTCAACCAGATAGAAAGAAACACCAAAGTAAATCTCCAACATGAAGATCTCAGCCTCTGTTGCGTTAGCCGGCTTCACAGCCTCCGGCCTCGCCAATCCCGTCATCACCAAGCGAGAACAGTGGTGCGGAAACTGGGGTAGCACAACCACAGGTCCCTACACCATCTATCACAACAACTGGGGCGCCGCATCAGCCTCGTCCGGCCAGCAATGCACCTCCTTTTCCTCCCGGAACGGCGACTCAGTGGCTTGGTCCACGTCGTGGTCCTGGCAAGGCGGCCCTTCAAATGTCAAGTCCTACTCCAATGTTGGGCTCGCACATGTAAACCGCAAGTTGACAGATGTGAAGTCCATTCCTAGCAAATGGAGCTGGACGTACGTATACCTTCTACACGACATCATCAGATCTGTCCAGAATACTGACAACAAGTGTACAGGTATACCGGACAGAACATCGTCGCAGACGTAGCCTACGATCTCTGGTTGGCCCCCTCCGCCGGCGCAGACAACACATACGAGATCATGATCTGGCTGGCCGCCCTGGGCGGCGCAGGGCCCATCTCCCAGACAGGCTCAACGCCCATTGCCAATCCCCAGATCGCAGGCACGACTTGGAAACTGTTCAAGGGACCCAACGGCAGTACAACCGTCTTTTCATTTGTCGCTCCAAGCAACATCAAGAACTTCGATGGCGATCTTAATCTCTTCTTCAAGTATCTGGTTGAGAGTCAAGGCGTGGCTAATACCAATGTCATCACGGCCCTGCAGGCAGGAACTGAGCCCTTTGTCGGCTCTAATGCTGTGTTTAACAGCCCGGTGTGCTCGATTCAGGTATCTTGAGGCGTTGATTCGCGGGACAACCGAGGCTTTCATCATTCTGAGCTGCATTTTTTTTTATCCTTAGGAGGCACTGTGTGCACAACCTTTTGCTTGTGGGCAGGTCATACAGCCTTCCATGTGTGTATAGTTCATCTACTGGTTATAGATTCCAATTCAATCAATAACTCACTCATCATGGGCTTTGTGCTCCGCATGACCTTGCCATCTACTTGATCAGCTGAGTTCTCGGGGCAACATCTGTCAATTGAATCTGAGCTGATCTAATTGAAACTGCGTTTTCCACATATAAAGCGGGGAAGACATAAGCATAATGTTATTTCAACTTCTGCGGTTGAGCACCCGGCAATCTTGGGCGTGGGCGTGGGCGTGGGCGTTATTGATGGCAACAGCTTCCTCGGGTCGTCAAACAACTCCTCCGGTACGTATTCAGTAGCCGAATGTAGCAGCCCGAAGCAAAAGGTATGGATAAGGAAACCAAGGAAGGACTTGTCCGAATACTGGGATGGTTAGTATCGCAATTGCACAGCCAATATGCCCGATTCGGCAGTCTGAGCCTCCATCGCATCACCATATCCAGAACCGAGCAGCTCTACCCGGCTGAAAGGTGGACGTGATACAGGCCACTGGTCTAGTGGCGATTAAAAAACCGCGGTGGGCGGGCGAGCTTGAGGTTCCGAGGGTTGGACTTGTGAGAGGAGGAAGTTCCCTGAAGGTGGGCGAGGTGGCTACGTCCTATAAATACTTTTCCACTTGTGGGAGGTGGTATGAATAGAAGTATCGGGTGTTATAAATAACAATAGGTACTCACTAGGCAAAACTGAAGAAATCGTGCGGCGACGCGTAACGGAGGCGCATACATATTAAAAGTTGCTTGTCGGTGTGGCCATCGACGACGTCAACGATGTTTACACCGGAAAATTCGAGCCGTGGAGCCTGATCCGCTTGCATCGGTCGCGACTCGCGCGGCATCCGACCATCCTACGACGAGCCTACACTCCAGCATCGACGTCACGGGTTCCGGCGCTCTCACGGTGAAAAAGAAAAATTATACCCCAGCGGACGACGGACCCAATCCCATCGTCTGGGCTTCCTCATTTGTGAACTACAAGTTCGTTTATGGGCGCCTCTTCCCCGTCGACGTCCTCGAAGCCATGAACAGGTTCCTGGAATTCATCTTGGACAAATCCGAGGCCTACCAGTGGAAATCTTGCCTCGAATACGCCATGAGGCATCACCAGTCCGTCAAAGCGGAATGCATCCACAGTCCCGAAGCTTGGCTCGACCACCCCTGTATCCGGATCGACCACGACTTCAGTCATTTTTCCGCCCTCCCACCATCGCAGTCGGCGTCCCAGAAGCGCCAGCGGTCCAACACCACCCACACTTGCAAGAACTTCACTGGTAGGCCTCGGATTTGTCCAAGTTGAATTCCAAGAACCTGTTCATGGCTTCGAGGACGTCGGCGGGGTTACTCGGGCGGAAGACCATAAACGAACTTGTAGTTCACAAATGAGGAAGCCCAGACGACGGGATTGGGTCCGTCGTCCGCTGGGGTATAATTCTTCTTTTTCACCGTGAGAGCGCCGGAACCCGTGGCGTCGATGCTGGAGTGTAGGCTCGTCGTAGGATGGTCGGATGCCGCGCGCGGCGCGACCGATGAAAGCGGGTCAGGCTCCACGGCTCGAATTTCCGGTGTAAACATCGTTGACGTCGTCGGTGGCCACACCGACAAGCAACTTTTGCACTTTAATAACAATGGGATTAAGATTCTCACCGGTTTTTTCAGCTTGGTCGGTTGAGCCCTGCGCCTCGGGGGCCGGGTTGGAGTGGGCCGGAATTGGGGCGTTCTCCTGTTCGAACGCCGCGCGTTCGGAGTCCGCCTGGGCGATTTTCCTCTGGAGTTCCGCCATGGCGAGTCGGCGCTGCAGGGCGGCCATATCGTCGTCCGTCGGAGTTGTCGCAGTTGTCGCATGAGGCGGGACTTGCTGGTCGTTGTTGACTGGAGGCTCGGGGGCCTCCGAGCCTCGTGCAGCAATTCTCGTACCTGGGGCCATGATGAAGGGAAAATATCAGAAATGGGTAAAGAGGTTGATGAGTGCGAAGAAACGAGCTTGAGGTTTCGAGGGGTTTCTGCGATCGAGGTTGGAGTTGTGAGAGGAAGAAGTTTTATGAGGGGGGATGGCTACGCCCTATAAAGTATTTTTCATTTCGTGTTTGCCTCTCTGGGCTCTATGTTACCAGTTCTTTATGAGAGTATGGTGTGGAGTTTTTTAGCTTTTTGTCGCTGTCATTGGTCAGCTCTGGCGTTAGCGCAAGCTGCCATTGGTCAGTATCCTTGTCGTCCTTATCACCTTCTACAGTCCGGCCGTCCAGCCCAAGCCAGGCCAAGCAAATCGCCTCCACGTCACACAAAACTTTTTCGTAGCAAACCGGCTCATGCCAAATAATCGTCTCCATGTCACACGAAAACCCTCTTATAGTCGCCAAAACTTTTTAGTGGCCACAGTCACGCAACAAGAATTCTACAACAGCATCACCAGCTCAATACTCGGACATGACCTCGAATGTCACAGGCCAACCGCCCCTTGATGGTCCTCATGGGCCTGGATAGCAAAGACCGACGCAACTCGGTGATGACGCTGAGTCCTGACTGTCGAAAGTGCATCAATTGCGGTTTGACCAAGCCACTCCAAGACTTCAAGTCCTTCCGATGGTCACGTTATGTGCTGCGGTGTATCACATGTCGTTGTCAGCAGCAATCAACCACAATATGTTTGAGCTTTTATCACATAAACAGGCGGCTAACTGCGATCAAATGTACGCCAGTCACAGGTCGTACACAGCACCCGGAGTTTCCGGTACCAAGAGGGAGGGCCATTGGTCAGGTTGACGGGCCTACATCGCAGCCTCGCGTTACACGATATCAGCACATTGCTCCCCGCGCTGCCGCCGCCGACTATGACCAACACGGCTTGCCTGTTTTCCATCACCGAGGCGTACGTCCGGGTTATACGCCAGAGCGCGTCGAAATCAGGGTGCTATCTCCCGAGCTCACCGAGCGCAGGCTCGTGATGACTTACAGCCATCTCCATCTCAAACACCACCCCTGCCGCCTGCGGGACATCATGCGAGGACGGCAAGAGCTATGAGGAAGAGCTGCTGGCTGGTGCTAGCCTGTCACCAACTCCCGCTATTCGCGAGTACATGGGTCAGCGACGGGGTCGTGTTGTATCGCCATCGTCCTCATCGTCCTCATCGCCGTTCAACCCAAGGAGTCCGTCCGTTCTTGCGTAGTCCATCTGTGGCTTCCCAGACAACCTCAATGGGGGGAAGTCTTTCATCGGACTACGCACCCATCATCGCAAGAATCTCATCCGGAGCCTTCCTTTCCTCAGAGCTCGCTTAGGATTGACGAGCTCGGACAGAAGGAACCCTTGCTGGCGATGGCATTCCCGACTCTGTACCCCCTCGGCACAGGAGACGTATGTTGAAGCTCGCCTACACACGGTGACTTTCAACGAATACATTCTGCGTGCTCTCAAGTTTACTGATGGACGGTTCTCCCAGCATCTTCAGTTCCGCTACGTTGTATACAACATGTGGATCCGCACGCAGACACACAAGAGGAGTACTTACTAGAACATCTCGTGATCGACTTCAGGAGAGCCTGTGCCTCTTCGGAGTCCTGGTTGAACATCTCCCTCAGCTTCTCAACTGTGATGTCCTCACGCTGATCCTTCTTGAGGTAGTAAGTACTCCTCTTGTGTGTCTGCGTGCGAATCCACATGTTGTATACAACGTAGCGGAACTTAAGATGCTGGGCAAACCGCCCATCAGTAAGCTTGAGAGCACGCAGGATGTATTCCTTGAAAGTCACCGTGCGTAGGCGAGCTTCAACAGTGTGATAATGCACAGTTCTTCCGAATGTTCAAGTTACGGGGGACAGCCTGTTGAAGCAGTTGTAGAGGCGCAAGTCGACTGTCTCAGCTCACCAGTGGACAGCTTTCTGTGTGGCACATCTTCAGAAGCCACTGCCGCCAACTGGCACAAGGACCGGAACGAGGGCTGAAGCCGGCACCCCTCCTTATGCAGGTTGATGGCGCTGGAGGCACTGGCAAGTCTTTCCTCATCCATGCTGTCTCCGATATACTCGAGAGCGAACTGCCTTGATCAGTCGTACGTGCAGCGCCAACTGGAATGACGGCAAACGCCATCAACCGTCAGACGATTCACTCCCTCTTCAAACTGCCGGTTTCACGGTCAAGAGACTCTCCCTCCACTTGAGGGGTTCCAGCTTGGGTGACGGATAATGTCCACTACTGTCTACATCATCTTGGACGAGAAGTCCATGATTGGTCTCCGCACGTTGCACCATATTGAATGCCCAGTTGCCGCCATTGTTTGACAAACCGCTATTCAAGCAGGCTTCTGCGGGTCGTGCAGGAATGCTCCATGCCCAGCTAATGTACGAGAAGTTCGACCATCTCTCTTCTCAAAGCAAGTGGTGAGGCAAGCGGGTGATAGTCAAAACCCCTTTCGAGACGCCCTAGCTGCGCTACGAGATGGCAACCCGACGCCAGAACACTTTGATATTCTATGCACAAGGATCCAGTACCGCATGGAGGATTCAGACGTGGCGGGGCTTGGAAGATGCGCTGCGCATCTATCGGACCAACGACCAGGTCAACGCCTATAACAGGGAGGATCTGGAGAATATTCAAAATCCCATCATCAACATTGCCTGCTCTTCAGCTGGCCGGGAAAGCAACAAAGAGGAGTCAGGACAGCCCGAGGCCCCGCCGAGGGGGCAAGTCGCGTAGGTAGGTGTGTACGTGTGCAGTGTGAGGAACGCATAACCATCCATTCCGCCCAAAAGGTCAAGTGACCAAGTTGCACGTCTGCAGCTTGATCGTGGTTATAGGTATAGTGTATTGCCCCCTGCCGGTACAGGTCGTGACATGCTGTACAGTGTTTACGTAGCCCTCCAGGCTTCCTCACCACGTAAGATCACATGACTTGCGTCGCAGACTGGCACAGCTTCGCGTCACTGCATTTTAAATTCCAACACTCTATACTTTACCCAGATTGATCAGGTGCAATCGCGTCGTCAACTTCGCTGCGCTGTATGCCCTTTCGAAATTTGCAGCCATCGAAAGGATCGCCAGAATATCTGAAGCTATCTGACTGAGAGTAGGAAACCATAGGTCTGGATCCGGGATCGCAAGGGTCATTGCGGGACGTCACTGTAAAGACAGACGTCGCATTTTCGGAGGTAGTTGGCGAGTTGTCGTATAATACATACTGTAAGCTGTAACAGTGCAGAGTCAGATGAAGAAAAAGCCAAAGTTCATCCTCTCCATTAACTTGTGTACAAAATCTTGACGCGTCACATCAGACTCACATGCCATGCACAGAAAAAGAGAACCAAAAAAGGGCAAAAAAATGTTTAGCTTCTCTTTGATTGAGCGTGTCATCCTTAGTGCAGGGGCCATGCTAATCTTCTCTGTGGAGGAGTTAGTCGGGGTTCGAACGCGCGAGGTTCATGGGGCGGGGCACTGCTGACGAACCTGTATCGTTTCAAATAAACCAAATGCCCGAAGGCAATGTAAGCTCTAACATTGAGACCTATATACCTATCTTCAGAAGCGGGGCGACGCAGCCATATCGTGGTTTGATTGGCTACTTTCGGTCATGTCAAGTCGTTCACTTGTCAATGTCATCACAGTGATCAGTGATCAGATTCCGTTGTGTCGATCCTGATTCCTGTCTCTTTTCTTCCACATGTATATAAGTACGCTCCTTCGATAAGTGCTGAATGTTGCGCAGGACCCCAGTATGAACTACAAGATAAATTCGGCACTCAGTTCGCCATCTGGGGGACACCGGCTGAAGCCCGAAAGGCAACCTCGTTGAGAACCTAGGTACATACTCGACATGAGCACTGGCTGGCTGGCTGGCCCACGACGTTGGTAGACAGGCGCGCCCATGAGCCATATATTCGTTGTCCTCATTTCTTTTTCATCCTTCCTGGACACCGTTGAAGCAGTGAGGCAACTCTTGCCTCTCTCATATGGCTATAGTGGCGTCTCGAACCGCTGGGAGGTTTACAGTTGCTATGTAAAAAGTTTTCGTCCGTTCATAGACTCCTTCGCAGTACATGGCTCAATTTCCACTCTGTTACTACCTAAGTCGTATCGCTGTCGCAGATCAGCGACCTCCCAACTCGATTGGCTCTCGATCCATGTCTTCCACGCCACAATGCAATTATGAACTGCAGCGGCCGGAGCTTCAGAGTGAGACATTAGTGTTTTGTCTCGCTTGTCTCTCCGAAATATCCTTCTGTCACCTGTGTAGCGTCAGCATGCTGAAATCGAAACGTGGAATGGACAACAAATCACGCCTCTACTGTTCTGATTCATCTCATGGATGGCGTCATGTTCCAGCGCTACTTGTGACAAAAGTGGAAGGGAGCCTGAGCCGAGTAACCATCAGGCATGTCATTCTACGTCCGCTCATCAGGTTGCGTATATACCAAGTACTTCGCGTCAAGAGAATGAAGTAAAAAGTGACAAAAGTGGTATATGAAATGCACTCTATACCGCCAATGAGTAACCCGGGTGATGGAGAAGAGTGCATATAGCAAAAACAACCATACTATCCTATACGCTGTACGCCGAATGAAAGGAGATACCAAGAAAAGAAAAGAAAAGAGAATCCTATCCAAAATCCTTACACGCTACAAACGAAATGCCAATGTGTTCCGCACATGCTTAAAATACAATAGCAGATGCGAGTCCACCTCATTTCCAGTCCCACCACAGCTCAACGACCTCATCCATAGGCGCATTCTCAACAGTCAGTGAATTGCCTCCTCCAGACGGCTCAGACTCAGGTGGCAGCGACGGGGATGGCGGCGCTCGATGCACGTAGACCTGTCGCAAGTGGTCACCCACTATCTCGGCATCGAGGAGCCGATAGCTCTTCTTCTCGCCCTCGGGTACTCGATCCCGCATGGGGCCTAGACTCCATTCCCAATCATTGCCATTACCCGATTCGGTAAATGTGCTTTCCATGCGGTCCAGCTGCAGGTTCGCCGTGCCGTTCTTGTACGTAGCGATGCTGTACCCATTGGTGAAGAGGGTGTCGGACGCGAAGCGCCATCGTTGGAAGAGACATCCGCCGCAGAACTGGGCAACCTTGCCAATCTTATCGACGGGCGCCTGATGCCATGATTTCCAGTGGTGCAGGCTAAGATGCCATTTGCCAGATTCGTAGAAGCCGCCCATGTCGCCTTTGAAGTCTAATTGGTGCAAGCCCTTGACTTCGGTGAAGTTTGTACCGGTCTTCTCCACGCAGAACTTGAGCATGCCATCCCCTTCGCGGATCCGGCTCTCCCGCAGACAGCTATCCACGTGTGGTTCGAGGAGCTTCAACAGCGGCACGGAAAGGAATACACCCCCACCACCATAGGCCATGTGTCCGTGGAAAGCGACTGCGTCTTTATTCTCGGACAGGCCGCCAACGTAGGCTGGAAGGGACGCGTTCTGCTTATCGAATATCTGAGCGACGGGGAAGAGAGAAGGGAAGAAAGTATCGTCGTCGATGATGACACCCCACTTCGTATCGGGTTCGGCATGCTGCAGCAGGTCACGAACGGCAACAAAGTGTTGCTCATTCACACCAATGGACAGGTCTCGAGGTCGGGTGCCAATGAAATTAATTCCGGATTGGTTAAATTGCCGAGTTAGCTTCGTCATTTGTCGCTTCGACAGATGCTGGTCCGTCACAATCGCAACGAGCCGAGCCTTGGTCCCTTGCAACCAATGCTTGAACTGAGGGATCGACGCCTCGAGCCGTTCGGCCGACGAGGCGACTCCGAACACAAATTCGGAATAATCTCGTTGAGGAAATGGTACAGGCACTGGCAAGAATATGGGGTCACACGGGCTATCTGCCGGCAAAGACCCATTGCAGGCGCTTCTCAGATCCAAGACCCTACTCGCAGCTTCGTCAATCAGGGGCTGCGTGTTACTGCCAACAACGTCTCTGGAATTGGAAGCATTTCGCACGCCGCGAACGCATCGCTTCTGGTAAACGATTTGCTTCGTGAATTTATATTCGATTCGCCGTAGGAAGTCGAGGTCGGAGCGACATGGTTTTGCGACGCGCAGGCGCTCTGGGAGCGCTTCTTCTAGTCCCAGAGGAAGAGCGTACTGTAGTCGAGACTCTGATCGTTCAAAGGCGCCGAAGGCGAGTAGAAGGAGGAAAAATACACAGAAGAGAATGACGACGGGCGTTCGCCTGCGAACTGAAACCTTGAACGGCCGAACAGCAATTCCCATCGTAGGCTCGAACCGAATCAGATTTGCGAGAAGGACAAGAAATAGCGACAGCAGAAAAGAGTCGTAGATTTCGTAGGTATGTAGGTAATTGGTATGTACCTACCTAACCTACCTACTCCGTAGGTAAGGTTGCAACTTTAATTGGAGTCGAATTTAGCCTATAGCAGCACAAGGCTCGGCTGCCGAAGTGTACCGAGACTCGAGAGGACAATGCGAAGAATAATGATAACGAGCGAATATGGCATCAACCATTCGAAGAGCTAATTGAGGTTCAGTTTCCCGTCGGCATAGTCGCGTAGGGACTCGGGGGAGGCGACAAGTCGGAATTGTCGAGCGCCCGGCTGCACGAGGAGTAATCGAGAAACGCGTCAAAACTTAAAAAGGTTGCCGAAGCCAGGTTCCCGCACAACGCCACTTGCTGCAGGTATGTAAATTTAGGTACGGTACCTACCAGGTACTGTAGACAAACTTATTATCTACAGTCTATGGAGTACAGGCTACATACTGGTGTCAAGCGGTGGTGGGCGTCACGAATGCAATGAACAATGCTCCGTTGATTCCTTGCTCCCATGCTGCCCAGTGCCCACGCTCATTCATCATGAGTCAAGGTCTGCCACTGGATTGGAACCTGACCGCGTGGCAGTCAGTTGGACCCCAATCGCAGGTGGCCAGGTTCCGGTATATATAACAGACCGACAAGCACATACCACCTCACGACGTGTCAGGCGATCCATGTGGCTGTGTGAGCTGACAACACGAAAAGCATTTCATGGCTGAGGACTTCGAGGCATCGTGGATTCGTGGCACATCATGACCCCTGGCGTCGACGGCGTGGGTATTCTCGCCCTCCAATCATCAAACGCTTGGGACAACAGAAGGCTAGTGGCCAGGGAACGGAGCAATCGCAGAACTCATGGTGTACCTACCTAGGTGTGTATGTAGGTACATAACATAGTGTCGCAGGGTATACCTATGGGTGTTTACCGCACATCAGAGTGGCCAGACGGCTGCGTCCATTCTTTTGTGTGATACATAGCAATTCGCCAACGCTTCAATCATTCGAATACATACTTTCCAGTGCCACCGTTATGTGCCTTTTTCCAACTATGTACCTAACTCCCGATAATGTGCGACCCTTGATCCCGTGCCGCTTGCGGCTCGTTACACCCACCTGGCTATTTCAGGAGCTTTGACTGCAATTTTGTCTCCAGAGTCCATGCTCACCTCGAACGAGATGCTCGATGGCCAAGAATCAAGATTGGTTGCGGCACCACACCTTTCCGTCTAGGGACTAGCCTCACCAGCGTCGAGCGCGCTAACTGCATCGGCGATCCCTTTTTAACCTTTGTCCGCTTGCCGCTTGGACAAATCAGGGTATGTAGATGCCTGAAGGCTATCCCGGCTTTCGGTCGCGTCAAGCGCGTCATCATCTTAGAAACCTTCATCAGCGTTGGTTCCTGGCATCAGTTACCGATTCTGGAACGCACTACATCAATCTGTTCGGTGTTGGCAGAATTGAATGTTGACATCTTCCGCACCAAAATACAGGATCATGATAGAAGCCAATAGCATGTTGTTTCGGATTTAAGATTCGTCAACAGCACCAGGTTGTATGTTATTAATACCTATCTTGCGATGCATAGGGAATGTCGCCTTTGCAGGGCGGGACACACGGTACGGTCCGCGATCCGGAGCCTCGCCGAGTTGAGACCTTGACTTCACCCACGGCCTGCCAGGTTGTCACAGTGTCACTGCCAATCTAAGATCCATTAGATTCTCTGGGTCAATACATAGTACCACAGCCACCGAGGTATGCCATTCTGCCGAAACTGAATCGTGCACTAGTCGTTGGCGCGCGGTCTCTCCTGTACCGATGGATTTCGCCGCCTTTGAGTTTGACGTGCTGTCTTGACTCGTCTTCATCCGTAATCCAAACTGCCTTTGGAAAGTCAAGGACCTACCGAGTATGTCACCTGGTACGAGTGTGGGAAGTTTCAATTTACGTCATACCATAACGAAGCGTAATCTTTTCATCTTGCCTCTTCTTTCATAGCAATGGGGAGCAGAAAGCACCTTTGCAAAAGAGTTGCGGCGGGATACGCTCTTGGACGACGTCCAGTTGGCAGACACTATCTGGACAGAATCATGTACGCTCGCCGTTTCATGTGTCAAAAGCGGCCGCTGTCCATTGCTGTCTGCCCCCGTGGTTACTCTCCGTAAGACGGTGCGTTCGTGCCACCGACGTGACTTCATTACTCTGTATGATGCCATAGCATATATAGCCATCCACGGGACACGGGTTGGCTTTCGGTGAGAAAACAGTGGGAGATTACGAGTGGAAGAGTGCTTTTCTCTGGAACCATCGTCGACTCCTACCGCTGGTCCGCTGCGCTCCGCGCTTTGGGCCGATCGGCAGATTGGAAAAAGATATTCGTGTTGTGTCATTGTGTGTACTCTCGAGAGGTACTTTCGCACGTAGTTTTTTCCTCTCTCAGTTCTCGATGCATTCCGCTGGATTCCGACTTTGATTTCGATTTGTAGATGTACATGCTTCTCTGCCGTCGTATAACGAAGTCAGGGCCAACAAGGGGAGACTTTCCGCAAGTTGCAACTTGCAAGTCGAAGAACCTCGAGGTACTAAGGGGGCATATTTCGTAAAAACGCAATGTATGCCTATCCAAATGAATGGAAATTGAGCTTCGAGAGAGGGGGATGGGCTAAGCTTGTTCGTTCGTTGGGAGACTCGCAGGCTCAGAGTTCAAATTCAGCTTCAGAGTCCAGACTCCAGAGCTTGACAAAACTTCCCAGGCATTTAGTTTTAAACGCGCAGGTAAAGCAACGCTATGCAACTGACTAGGGCTGGTGATTCAGTGCCGAGCCTCGCCGACATCATTGAGGTTTGATTTGATATCTTGCTCCACACGTGACAAGGTTTTCTGCGATGCGCTGGAGCGACTCGTTTGCGGGGAATCTATTATCTGCGGCCACAGTCGGTTCAGGAAGGGCGCGATAGTAATCCGAGTTTCTCTTGTCGTGCTTTGATGTTTTTATCATCCTCGTGAGGTAGGTGGCAGGGATCATGATCGGCATGAATCTAGCTCCAGACCTTGCCGTTGCCCAAAGTAGCTCGGGCTAAAGCAAACATCCTATGTGCATTGTGCACAGATCCAAAATAGATCAGTAAGGATGTCTGGAATTCACAACTTGGCCGTGTTCGGAACCGTTACCTTCAGATCAAATGTTAGCTGGGTTGCAAGTGGTCTGCAGTTCTCTTGCATGATGATTTGTGGACTACACCTTGTATGTACATACCTGGTTATCGTTGTCGCGCGGTTGTTGAAACATGAGCCAGCCACCTTGCCGCCCGCTCGACTTGTTCCCGATTCCCGTCAATCGTTCCCGCTCCCACGTGACAAGGCTGTCGGATGGAACGCTCAATTCAACTCTTCCATTGGTCGATCAAGTACCTAGTGCAATCTGCGGACGTGGCGCGTTCTGTGGCTCGTGCCAGTTCTTCAGGGTCCCCGCAGCCTTGCGGACCGCTTCAGCCACGGATGACTGCATCGGCATCGCATTGCTTTCCATATTGCTTTCCATGCATATGTTCGGCAGACCTGACCGCGCGACACCTCCGCCCTCGTTCGAACAACAGCTTCCACACTTCACACGACTTGGCTCAACACACAATCCCCAGCCAACGTTATCCATCGTCGGGAAGCCCAACATCATCTCCCAACCTTGCACCCATCCGGGAGAGCTTGTCCGTCGTGTTTCAACTTTCCACTCCCCTCTCTATCCTTCAGTTCCCCACATCATCTCCTTCAGGTACCGCTGCGAAATCGGTCCGCTGCGCATCACGATATCCAATCAAAACGCTTCTGGCATTGTTCATCATCGAACACTTGTTCTCGTCGTGGCACCTCTTTCTGTAGTCACTCCGTGGCTTTGTTGACTGGATTACCGGCAGGCAGTCTCGCGAATCGCCGCCTATATCTCGTCGCGGCTCTTTGAACAAGCTGAATAGAGCGGACCGACAGGCGTAGCTGCCCAGGATATGCCCTAGGACGTTGCCCTACGACGTTTGCGTTTTCCTTTGGTGTTTTTTTTCTTTCTGTGTCACCACATTATACCTCGAAGCCTTGCTGTGTTGCTCGAAGGCTTTCGTCCTCTCTCTCATACTTCATCACGACCTTGTCTTTTTCTTTTGTCATTCTTTGAATAGCAACCATGTCTGCTCATCGTACGTATCACAATATCTCCCACCCACATATGGTATGGTTGTGCGTTGGTGGTTAATGTTAGCCCCGGAAATAGTGGCTCCTGATGAGCGACAGCGCTATACCGAGATTATCGACGACATTCTGGCTACTGCCGACCTCGAAACTATCTCTCGCAAGAAGGTTCGGCAGGGGTTAGAATCTCGTCTCGGTGGTAAAGATTTAAGTGAGCACAAGGTATGGACGAGAAGAAAGAGGTTGTCTGCAGCAGCGCGGTTTTGTTGTCCTCGTGGTCATCCTAGCGCGTCCTAGATCACACGCAATTTTATCCTTCTTTACGGTTTGCAGGCGGTTTGACTAACAGGTTACAGGACGCGATCAAGCTGTTGATCGAGGCGCGTTTTGACGCGGTCTCTGGCGCAAGCCCCGAGGAAGTCACGGCAACGACATCTGTCCCAGCCGCTCGCAAACGCACCAACGGACTCGTTGGCCACGATGAGACGGACCCCGACCCATCTGCCTCCCCCGAACCGGCGAAGAAGAAGGTGAAGCAGTCATCACCGTCCGAAGATGCAGATGCGCGACTCGCTGCACAGCTACAAGCACAGGAAAACAGCCTGGCCCGTGGTCGTACCACGCGCGGTCGCAGCATCCGTGGAGGAGGAGTCGATCGAACAATAAAGAAGCGCAAGGCCCCCAAAAAGAAGAGTGCCAAGAAAGTTGCGGATGACGACGAAAGTGCGGCCGAGGGTAGCGCAGATTCCGGTGTCAAGAAGCGCAAGGCTGGAGGTGGCTTCCAAAAGCCCTTCAATCTGAGCGAGACGCTGTCGGACCTTTGTGGAGAGACTCAGGTAGGTCAAGCCGCTACCAATGGCAGCCGGATAAAAACACCAATCACTAAAACGCGACAACGTCTTAGCTTTCGCGCCCTCAGGTCGTCAAGCGTCTCTGGGAGCACATCAAAGCCAATGACCTCCAGGATCCCTCCGATAAGCGACAAATTCTTTGCGACGCGAAAATGCTCGCTGTATTCAAGCAAGCCAGAGTCGACATGTTCAAGATGAACAAGGACATTGGCAATCATTTGTACCCCATCGAATAGGGCATACTTTCGATCCTTCGAAGGGCGGTTCCGTTTACTGTCTCGCCTCAGACAGGTAGAGCCCGAACGACAGAATTCTGATGGGTTTGGTGCCCGAGGAAAGTAAATTGACAACAGTTGAGACCTCAGTTCTCAAGATTCTGCTTCTTCTTTTTCTTTTCATTTTTTGTTTTTCCAATCTCTCAGCCATTCTCTTTTTCTTTTTGTCTATAATGGCCTTCGTATTTTGGCCAGTTGTTTCATATTTTTATGGGCCAGCGGCATGGATTGGCGAGGGAATTGCAGGATGCGGGATTTCATTATGCACGCAGCACATTGTTTCTTTTGTTTCTATTGTTTTTTTGTTTCTTTCTTTTTTTTTTTTGTTCTTAATCTCATGTCGTGTCCCAGTACGACTCCTTATGGAAGAAAGCTTCCTATTTGCTATTCAAGTTGGATCGGGTTGGAGAAGGAAAGGACGGGATGTCAAACATGGACGGATGAATGCATGGATGCACACGAGCGCAAGCATGAGCATGGCCGAGACTGAAATTGGGTAAAGGAGGAAGTGCAGTGAGTATCTTGATGGTGGGCGGGGGGCTTGATTCTAACACGACATGATGGCAGAGTTTTGCGAGCATTTTTTGTGAGAAACATTGCGTGAATGTGTAGCATTGCTTGAGTATCTTATTGATGTACACGATGAAAATCAATGAGATAGTAAACGATAGCGAGCGAAACCGGCACATAGTACGTTTGTTACACTCTGTTGTCGAATGATGCCAGAGCTAATCGACTTATGTACCTATATAAGCTACCCTATGTGGCGGTCGGTAGGTGCTCGCCAGCAGAAAGGGTCACACTTGGGCTATCCTGTCGCCTTCTGGGTGCATTCAAAGTGTTGATTCATCTCTTCCCACTATAAACCTATGGAGGTTCCTTCTTATCTAATATTTCGCTTATAGCATGACATATGAGAACTACGCGTGAAATAGGACCACGGGAAGATGTGCCACGCATGACGCTGCTACATACCTGTGCTGAATTCTCGAGATAATCAATGCTGGCTTACACGCTTTTAACTTCGTGCCCGCCAAGCCTTGGTCTATTTTCTTAGCCAGAGACGAAGTCAGTGAAGACAGGATGGCAACGAAAGCTTGCTCTATAAGTGTGATGAACTGGCCTAGGGCCTACCACTCGATACCACTCGACCCGACTTACGGCGGTGCAGCGAAATTATACGATCTACGATAAGGAGTTATTAAGCATCATCTCATGCTTGAAGTCTTGGTCGGCGGAGCTTCGGAGTGTTGCCCGTCCTTTTACGGTACTGACGGACCATAAGAACCTGGAGTACTTCACAGCTCCGAGGGATGTCGAAGCGTCCGGTCACCCAACGGTGGGCCAGTTCGTAAAAGATGATTCGGGACTCCTGGAATCCGAGTGACTCGTGACTCATCTTCAGGTTGGCGAATGCCTTCCAAGTTCCGGGCCTTCGAGCCCCGGTTCGGGTCGAAGAAGATCAAACCAAGGTGGTCGAGTATCTGTGCCACCGTCCCGAGAGTTCGAGTGCCGTCCGATGTCCGGGTGGCATCAAGGTGCCTGAACACCTTCCCCTTCGTGTGAGAGCACACGTACGCTACCCTTGCCCTCTCCGTCGCTAACCAATCTTCGTTGATGATGTGGCACAGATAGTCAAGCACCGCGATTTAATCTTCCTCGACCCGAACCATTCGCCAACCTGAAGACGACTCACACCGGATCAAGGAGTTCCGAACCAACTTTTACGAACTGGCCCACCGTGGTGGGATTTGTGAAAATCTGAAGGAAGAGTTTTACTACAAGTCGAAGGTGGTAATTAAATAGGAAGACGACCTCCACCCAGCGCGCCTGTCGCTCCGACATCTCCCTCGGAGCCGTGGAGGAGGAAAGGCCTAGTCTCCATGTTGTCTTCTATCACTCTGTACTCCCCTGTCGTACTATCAAGGTGGTCATCAGGCAGCCCTTGCCAGCGGATGCTCACTCCTTCGCCGGGACTCGCGACGAAGGGTGCCTCCTTTGTCGAGCCGAAGTCCGACTCGCGCACCCCAGCGACACCAGCGCTCCCCCCGCGACGACAGAGTCGGCGGCTTTTATGCTCGAACCATTCGGAGTCACGACGGTCAGCGTTCGCATCGTGGCCCTACCGAGCATCAGGGTCGCCAGTGTGCCTTGCCGTCGACTCTTTCGTTACGGTTCGAGGCGCAGATGGCAAAAGCTCACAGGCTAGATGCGCCAGATGATGAGAAGGTTGCGTTGTTGCATCAGTCGATCTCTCGCGAGATGGACGACCTCTGTAGCTACTGCTTAATCCCCACTCATAGCTACGCTGAGGCGGTGGCTGTACATACAAGCACCAGGAGACGGAACAGAGCCGCCCCGGACTCGAAGTAGCAGACAGCCGCTTCTGAATCTGAACGGCGAGGCCATCGTACACAAATATCCACTTCTGAAGGGGCGTCAGATGGGCGCAATCGGAGGATAATCTTTCCTCAACCGTTATCCGTCAACTCTTCAGCTGCGACTTTGTACCGTCGAAATGGGTCCGAATCGGGGTCGGTACACTGGAAGCCGCCAGTCGCGAGCCGCCAGCCTCGCAGCTTCGACTTTCGCTTGGGCGGCAGCCGCCGCGGCCATGGACTCTTGTAGTACCGCGGCTCTCCTCGTCTCTTCAGACGCCCTCGCCGCTCTCCTCGCCTCTTGAGACGCCCTCATCGCTCGTCTCGCGGCCTCGACTTCAGCTTCAGCCGCCATCGCCGGATCCGCTCGTTCGCTGGCCTGCCGCGCAATGCCCTCAGCCGTCCTCACCGCCGCTGCCAAGGTCTCTTCCACGGCCGCCGTTCTCCTTCTCTCTGCAGCCGCGCGGTTAGCAGTCGTCCGTGCCCTGCCCTGCCGCGCGCGTCTGACAGGTCGTGGTGCAATATTCTCCGGGCCAGCAACGTTCTCCTGCCCGATCTGCGGCGGAGCCGTTTGCCGCCTCGGGGGACGTCGATTTTGCTGCCTCACCTATGGGCATGTTAGTGGGGGGAGTTCTCGCGTTCTTCTCGCAGACGCACCTTGCACCGCACACATGTGAGGAGTATTCTATTGTCTTTTGTGGGGAAATCACAGAGGGAAAGCGACCTCTTGCACCCGGAGCACCATCTAGAAGGCACGGAGGCTCTGGAAGGCAAAGAGGCCAAGTCGATGGCCGGAGTCTCCTCTATCCCCGTCGCTCCCGCCGCCTCCGTCGGTACTGTGGACAGCCGTTGCTGTCTGGCCGGTGGCGGCTCACCGTCTTGCTGGCCGACTTGGTCGATGTTCCGCTTCGGGGTACGTCGATTATCCCGTTTCACCTACAGACATATTAGTAGGGAGAGCTCGAAGCCGCGTCGAAGCCGCGAACGTACCTTGCAGGGCGCACACACACGATATCTCTCACCATGTGCATCACCCAGCGGATTTTTCAATGAGAAGTCGGTGACAGGGCGCAGCTTACCGCACCCAGAGCACGGCCTAGAAGGAGGCAAGGGGACCAAGTGGGTAGTCGAAGTTTCCGCCGCCCTCGCAGCCCGTTCTGCCGCTCGTCGATTTCTAATTCTCGCCTGGCGTCACGTTAGTTCTTAGTGGGTGGGTTTAAACCGCCTTCAAGTTGCAGACATACATACGGTGCACCGCTCGCAGGTGAGAGCCCTCACGCTTGGATTGTCGGTGCTTTCGCCCGGATTGACGGCGGCAGGGGTCTCCTTTCGACGAATCTCCTTTCGAGGGAAATCGGTGGCAGAGAGAGTCTGCTTGCATCCTGAGCATTTTCTTTTAGGCGAAGAGTCCATCTTGACGGGATGGGCATTGGGCAGTTGAGACGGGGGATTGGGAGGTTGACGGAGTGGAAGGAGCTCACGTCAGACGCGCCGGCTTTGTTGTTACCTACGTACGGAGTACATCATATCATAATCAGTGCTTGGACGCGTGCGGTGTAAGTGTTTGGTCGCGTCTGACGCGTCTGTTGTGACGTGTGAGGCGTGGCATATTAAGAGTTTGTAGCAACATTGCAAAAATCAACCAAAAAAAGTAATGTGCCGCAGCGAGGACTCGAACCTCGGTTTCCAGTGATCTTGAATGTGGTGGACCACAAACTGGTGTCCTTACCCCTAGACGACTGCGGCTGTCATGTGTTTCTATATCAGATGGCAACTTATTGTAGTATATAATCTATACATTATGTCAAGGAAGGCCTCGGCCCTGGAAGGGTGGCGAAATAGGTATGTATGTACAATGTACATTACATATGTACATGACTCTTGAGTCTTGCGGCTTGCCTGAACAACGCTGCCCTTGAAGAAACTCAGTGCAATTTCCGGGTTTGATCCATGTTTAGCAGTCATATTCAAGCTGATTTCTCCATGACTCAAAAGCTGCACTACCTACAGCCATGTAGATAATTTGATCGATGACGGCAGCTTTTTGACTGTTTGAATTGAGTTTGGGTATATGTATCGGCAAAGTTCAAACGCAGCGCTGAGTAGTGCTCCGCACGAGCCTATTGGTGCCCGTCTCAGTGAAGGGTCTCTGCCCCTCCTCCAAATGGAACCACCCACATGTAAGATGGCAAGCAATAAAATTGATTGACGTGCCCGACTTCATATCAAGAAGCAAACATCAGAATTGCTGCGTGGCAGCATTCTCCAAGAAGTCGCCAGTTCCAGGACTCAGGTCTCCAGAATCTGCTCTTTACACCCCCAATCGACCATCCAGCATTCGACAACAAGCTATCCATTTTGGTCATGTCGGAAGGAGCCCCCCAATCTGGGAGAGGAGGCGATGGTGGCCCACGAGGACGTGGCCGCGGTCGTGGCAGAGGAAACTCTGGAGGCCGCGGCCGACGAGGAGGCAAGGCCGCTGGTAGAGGGAATGCAGTTCAAGATGGAAACACAACCTCGCACTCAGGTGTATCGGTGGACACAGCTACTCCCGATGGAGCTGCTCGGCCTGCCCGAGCTATCATGCTGAAGCAACAGACCCAGGCGGCGGCGGCCGCAGCAGCTGCAGGAGAGGATGACGATGCCGATGTGTGCTTCATCTGTGCGAATCCTATAGCATACCATTCCATTGCTCCGTGCAACCATGCTACGTGCCACATTTGTGGCTTGCGCATGAGGGCTCTGTACAAGACCAAGGACTGTGCTCATTGTCGAGTAAGTGTGTCGACGTCGAAATCGACAGGATCATCCTCTGTTGCTACATGGACGTCATGGGCTAATGTTAGTCTCTCTGCTCAGACTCCCGCGCCGTTTGTCATTTTCACGGATAATGCCGACAAGCGGTTCGAGGAGTACTCCAACAAGGACATTACCACGACCGACTCGAACATCGGCATCAAATACACTAACGAAGAAATTGTTGGCGATACCGTTTTGTTGCTCCGATACAACTGCCCCGATGATACCTGCGACTTCGCTGGCCTGGGATGGCCAGACCTTCACCGACACGTCAAGTCACATCACCACAAACGCATGTGCGACCTTTGCACTAGAAACAAAAAGGTCTTCACGCACGAGCACGAACTGTTCTCTGACAAGGAGCTGGAAAAGCACATGAAGCGTGGGAACGACAAACCTGGTGCCGCGGATCAGACCGGTTTCAAGGGCCATCCCCTCTGTGGTTTCTGCGGGGAGCGATTTTACGATGACGACAAGCTCTACGAGCATTGCCGGATGAAGCACGAGCGCTGCTTCATCTGCGACCGACGGGACTCTCGCCAGCCACACTATTACGAGAATTACGAAGCTTTGGAGAAGCATTTCGGCAATGACCACTACCTCTGCTCAAACAGCGAATGCATGGAGAAGAAGTTCGTGGTGTTCGAATCGGAGCTGGATCTCCAGGCTCATAATCTTAGCGAACACGCCGGCCGGACTATTGGCAGAGACGCTCGCGTCGTAGACATGTCTTCGTTTGACGTTCGACAATCATATCAACCCGAGAGACGTGGTCAGCGAGAGGGCGAAGGCCGAGGAGGCAGAGGTCGCAGAGGCGGCGCTCGAGGCAGAGACCCCAACGAAGATACCCTTCCACCAACATCAGCTCCGCCGCTTCGTCGGGACGAGGTCGCTCTGCAGCGGCAAATGGCTATCCATTCGGCCCAGTCTGTCTCCAACAGGACTTTTGGCGGACAGCTCTCGGTACCGTCCCCGTCGAACACCCGTCCAGCATCCACGTCCCCATCCGGGGCCCGGACACCCTCGGCGCGAAACGGAGTATCATCGCAAAGTAGCGGTGCTCAAAGCCAAAACAGTCTTGTGGCACCTATGGACTCGCTCTCCGTGACGGATGCCTCGAATCTATCACCCGAAGAACGCGCGCGCCTCGTCCGCCACAGTTCCGTCGTCGAACGAGCTGCCAATCTTCTCAGCAACGACACCAACAAAATCAACACCTTCCGCAACCACATCTCCACGTATCAACGAGGTACATTCACAGCCCCCCAACTTGTCGACGCCTTCTTCACCCTCTTCGTGGACGTGTCCTCCAATGCGCTCGGCACATTGGTGCGCGAAGTTGCGGACCTGTTCGAGGACAAGACCAAGGCAGACAACGTGCGCAAGGCTTGGCAGGACTGGCGCGCCATCAACGAGGACTACCCGAGCCTCCCTGGGCTCAGTGGCATGGAGGGCGCCACGTCCAGCTCCAGCGGATGGGCACACGCCGCGGCTGCGAATCCAGCTCTACCCAATGCGGCGCCCGCCCAGAAACATTCCAACCGGGTACTGAGACTCAAGAACAGCACTCGTCTCGGAGGTCCAGCGCCCACCGCAGCCAGCAAAACAACAACAAATTGGGCCACCTCCTCGTCCGCTTCGTCTCCTTCCTCACGGCCTATCCCGCCCTACTCCTCAAGCTCATCCACACAATCTCGCCTGGCCGCTTCCTCTTCTGCGTTTCCTTCCCTTTCTTCCTCTTCCGCCTCCGCCTCCGCCTCCGGACCCCGATCAACATGGACGGCTTCTTCCTCCTCCTCTCAACAAAGTCAACCCCCGCGGCAAGTAGCTCGCTCAAACGACGCTTTCCCCGCCCTCCCCGCTGCTCCGAAGCCAATGACCACCATCTTTGGGTACGGTTCTGGGAGGGGCGTGCGACGTGACTACGGCCACGCAGAGTCGAGTTTCGAATGGGGCCGCAACGAGTCCGCCGAGGGGCACTCTTCGGCGGTGGCGGAGGGATCACAGGCCGAGGAGGGCAAGGGGAAGAGGGGCAAGAAGGGGAAAAAGGTGCTTGTCCAGTGGGGGTAGCCGCTGTATACCTATTCTATCCATTCATGTCGTAATATTCATCTTTTTCTTCTCATTCGTGGACAAGTGGCTGGTGTTATCTGCATGAGAGAACACTTTCATTTCATAAGTCTACAATTTCGGCGCAGACATTACTGTAAGATCTTTGGTGATGTGCGTGAATGGTTTCTTGGAGGGTGAAGTCGAAATAGAGGGCCGGGCGAGGGCCGGCGAAGTCTGAATGAGGCTGTGCCAACAGAGTTTATCAAGACATTGGATTGGGCCTTACGTTTCTGTCTGGTAGCATCGTCTATAGAACACTAAGTATAAGATGCAGAGAGATAAGAGGGCTTGAGAAGCTTTGTTGAGGAGGCATGGGTCGCATGTAGACCTGCCAGGACTTGAGACTCGAGAAACTTAAGTTAGAGCTAACAATGTTGGCGCCGGGAGTGGCAATTGATATGTAGCTCGACAAGACAGTCTACTTCCCACAGGGTCAATATACCTATCCTGGTTCGCCACACTCATCATTGGGCCAGGAGTTACGGAGCCCCAGGAGCCAGTTGGCATGCTTGAATTTACTGTATCGTGATCTGTATTGCTCTATCTACATAATAAAAAGAAGAAACAAAAGCCAAGAAACGTAAATCAAAGAAAACAAAATTGGCATCAAGAACCCTCACAAACGCGATTCTGTACTATGTTTACCCTACGCCCCCCCCCCATGCCATCTAATGGAAAGTCCGTCTCTAGTGAACAACAGCTATACAAAGGAGAAGCCCTCGCGTGCAAAGACTACACCAATGATCTTGGCTGCGTATCTGCCTACAATCTCGTCCCTTTTCAACCAAAAAAAAAAGGGAAAACCAGAAAAAAAAACACCACTCTCGAAAGTCAAGGCCACCCCGCCAAACGCAAAGCCCAAGACCCAACACACATGACAAAACACCAGACTACAGACCAGCTGGCTCGTAGTATTCCTTGAAACGGTCCGTCACGTGCCAGTCCACATTGTGAACCACTTTCCAGCACACGAGTAGTAGATTGGGGAATCGAATTGTCCAGAAGCTCAGGTAACCTTCAGGAAAAGACCCAACTAGCCGCTTCATGGCTTCCGTCAGGTCTTCGTAGTGGTTGCGCTTATTGCGAAGGGCCCTGAGCAGGTCCAGTAATCGATGACCCGCGTATTTCCGCTGCTTGCCCAATGAATCGACAAATTCTCGGGGGAGCAACTTTAAAAAGTCACGGCCCGTGACGTCCACAGCGTGGCTTTCCAGTGCCAGCAACGCTTTTGAAGGGGGGTCTCGGCATTCCTTTTCAAAGTGATCAGATACATCACACAAGAAGGAAAGTCTCTTCTTCGCGGGCCAGAAGAAAGGGTGTGACATGACCTCCTGCGCACTAGGGCGGTGTCTGGGATTCGAAGCAAGCATGGAGCTGATGAGGTCCTTGGCTACCCATGCGTAGTCGCCGAGCGCATCCAGAGGGTCCAGGACGTACCTGCCTTGGCGGATGTTGACCTCTCGCATGTATCTGTCGCCGCAATCAAAAGGATGAGATCCATTAGTCAAAACGTAGAAGAAGACCAGACCGAGAGAAAAGATGTCAATGGCCCGCGTGGCGCGCCGCATATGTACGACGGTGCCGTCCTGACCCTGGATCACCAAGGGCCCGGTTCCGCTGTGTGGCCCGGTTCCGCTGTGCGCGCTGGCGTCGTTGAGGCTTGACGAAGTGCGTCCATCGTCGTCCAGCAGTAGTTCTGGAGCCTGCCAGCCAAGAGTGCCCGCTGCTCGACCAGTAGTCGCTCCAAATGACGACTGCCCGCCTTCCAACTTCTTGCAAAGGCCAAAATCGGAGACCATAAGTCGAGGCTTGCCATCTTTGCCCATGTTGACGAGAATGTTTTGAGGCTTGAGATCTCGGTGAACAATGCGAAGACTATGCAGGTGGTCAATCCCGTTGGCAATCTGATACAGCACACCCGGTATGTCCACCTTGCCCGCGTTGGAAATTTCAAAAAATGCATCGCGCCTTTCTACGATGTCGGCCAACGAGGCCGCACACCGCTCCAGCGCAATATACAAGAATCCATCATGGATTTGCTGAGAGTAGTAACGAATAACTGTGAGAGCAGTTAATAATGTAGAGATAATCAGGGTTTTGGGGGGCACGTCGTGCTCTCTTACCATTGGGATGATCGTCGCTTTCGCGCAGTAGATTTGTTTCCCGCAACGCAATGTCGTAGAACTGTATCAACATCCGCTTGACTGCAACCTCGCGACCGTCGAATTTGCCACCAAAAACGAGAGTGCCGTTGCTGCCAGTCCCCAGATGCTCGTCGGTGTTGACTTCAATGCTGCCCATTCGAATGACAGACCCACTAATCGCCTGCATATCGCCAGCAACCGTCACTACGTCGGCTTCAAAGCCGGGATTATCACCAAGTCGCTTCGCGTTGTTGACTGCGTCATCCACAGTGCCGCCGGGAGCTTCATCGTCTCGAGATTGAGGCGCGCCTCCATACCGACCCCTTCGATGCTTCACGCCGGCACGGCGACCACGGCGTGCTCTTTTCTTCTCAGGCGTCGCAGCATTAGCGGCCGCCGAGGAAGGATCTCCATCCAGACTTGATCTGCATTCTTCGTTTTTCAGTTCGTCGGAGACTGTATCTGAGGATTTCGCATTTTTGTTACTTTCGCCATTGTTGTCATCGTCGACGTCGTCGCCGCCGTTATCCAGGTTTCTCTTGGTGTCAGCTTGCAAGGATGTGCAATCCTCTCCGGAAACGACCGCGACTTCTCCTGGTTGATCAACACCTGGCACATCAAGACTAGTCGCTGACTCGTCTTTCTTTGAAACAGGCGATTGTGTAGAAATCTCTCCGACGTCAAACTTGACGGATTTTTCAACTTTTCGAAGAGCCTTCCTGCCGGCATTCGAATCTGGGTACAAGAATGCGTCTCTGAGACTTCTGCCGTTACGGAAACGGCGATACGATGCTCCAAGTTTTTTGATGTTGTATATTAAAGCGATGAAGATGATGATGAGGGGAATAGGGTTCCGAATAAATTCAACGACACTGTCGGCTGCGCTCTGTGGGAGACCCTTCACTTTGTCGGCCATAGTGGGCTGCTCAATCTCGCTCTGCTTCCCATTAGGCAATGCAGAGAGGTTGTCAGGGTCCACCACCTCATTTGAGAATTGTCGGCCTGGCAGCGTAGGAATGTATCCAACTCTCCTGCGCATATTTCCCAGTGAGTGCGTGCCTACCAAGGCTTTGGAAACCTTTGCTTCAGTCAAGCTATCCCACGAGGGCGTCTGGTCCCACCAACTGGCCATGGATGCCTTGGCGGGTGGTGCGCCGATGATAAGAGGGTAAGCGATGCCAGAGAGTGCATACCAGCTACCTTCTTCTGTGCAATTAAAAAATACACTGTTACTGCGCTTTTGTGCCATGTCCTCATCTCGCGATGGCATGGCGGGTTGAGGTAGAACGATCAGATGGGGGTTACTGTCCGCGGCAGCGTCTCCTGGACGGCAAACGTCGAACACGCGCGCGACCGGAACATTGAATTTTTGGCTGAACATGGGGCCAATTCTGTCAGCCCGCGCATAGTCGAATGCATACACTTTGCCGTCGTGCTGAGTTGTGATGTATCGGCTATCCTTGGATACATGATACTGGTGGAAAAGGTCGCTATCGCGGGTGTTGGGTGTCCACTCGGAATACTTCAATGTCGCAAGGCTTTTCCCATCCTTTCGACTAATTGTTACCGAGTATTCTGTTCTGCCAAGTGTGATGCTTCCTGTGGAACTGCACTCTTCACTGCTCCTGTCGAACAAAGCATTTGGTCGCAGGCAGCTTTCAGCTTCGTTACTTTGTGACACATCGGAGCCGAAATACTTGAGAATACGGCCCGTGCCTGCGTCGATGGTGATCATGATCGTTTTCTTGGTTCCCACGTAGACGATGGAAGTATGTTCATCCTCGTAAGGTGATAGTTCAACCAGCTGCTTCATGGACAAGCCTGTATGACGTGGGCTCGAGTCTGGTTCGGGAGTCCATATGTAGATGCCGCCATCGCGGGTGGGTTCGATGGCCCAGATGAAATGATCTACAGGTCGATAGTCCTCATCAACAACGGACGTGCTCGCCCGGTGGTGGATTGACTCAACCATGGGTTGATCGATGTTCAAGTGCCAACGAGTAGTACCAGTCTTACGGTCGTTGGCAAACAGGTCTCCATCGACGGTCGCCAGAAGAACAAAGTCTTCTACTTCCCAGTCCTCCAGACTCCGCGCAGTTTGCGGCGAGACTGGCCCATCAGCAAGGTGACTATCGGGCCATTGTCGAAGAGGGCTTGGTGCTCGAACGGCCAATGAGGCCAGAGCAGAAGTTGCGAGGGCGCTCGCATCATCAGGAATTGGATTGTATTGATTGGATGGGTCTTTCTTTTCGTTGATGTTATTTTTCGTATTCTTCTTGAGACTGCGTCGAGTGTTTTGCTGAGACTGCTGCTGCTGCTGATTATGATATTGCTCTCGAGGTGTCAGTCCTTCGTGGTCATTGTTTGGAGTTTCAGCTATGACGGGTCTAGGTTTGACAGCCGCTGATTCCCAGTAGAGGTTATCCGCGCTGATGTCTTCCCCAGAAAGTCCCGCTTGAGGAACTACTGCGTGTGAGCCATGCTGGTGTTGTCGTTGTTGCTGCTTCTGCTGCTGTAGAGCATCCGCAGTCTGGAGCCATGGCAGAAGGAAGAACGAAAGCGCAACTAAAAGTTTCTTCTGCTGCTGCGAGAGACCCCGCCCGTCATGCGAGGCCCGTCGTGGCATTTCGGAGCAGTTGAATCAAGTTGTGTCAATTGCATGGAGATTGTCGAGGCTCGACTAGCCCTGATGAAGCTGTCTCCGATTTTAAAAAGCACTCCAAGCCAGCTAGCATAGCAAGGCCATTGCTTCTCTTGGATCTTTAAATGAGCGCTTTCTTTCTTCTCGATCGCCCTTCTTATTTCTCTTTTTTTTCTCGCGTCCGGGAAGCAATTCGTGATCGGTTGAACGCGAGCTCGCTAAAGTGGTTGCTGTTTACGGGTGGATGCAGCGCGGGGATGGGCGCGGGGATGAATGGTCTAGGAGGTAGCTCTGCGCGTGCAATGCAATGCGAAAAAATGCACAACGCCAAATAGGCAAGGCTGTGCTCGGGAAACGGCCGCTACGAGGCCACGACCACACGACTGGGGATAGCAGGCAGTGCTTCGGCCGGGATGGCGATGGCGGCGAGTTGATACAGAGTCGGATTGAGCTGAACGCGCTTCATGTGATGTTGCAAGATGAGAGAAAAGGCATCGTCGAGGAGCTGGAGGCACAAGCCCAGACAATGCAGCAGCGCACTAGTACAACGTGATCCATCTCCGGGTTCTGGGCTTAGCTGACTGGCTCAGTGCCACACAGGGGTCCCAATCACGGTACAGGGGACCCGTAAGTGGGAGTAGTTTCAGCACTAGGGTACGGTACAAGTACATACATCCCCAGGAACATGTGGCTGTACATTTACACGGAAACTTGGAGAACTGCCACACACATCTCAGCCCTCCCGTCCTTTATGAGTTATTATTATTGCCTTTGCGTCGAGCTGGACCTATGTACTGTTGTTGCTCAACCCAGGGCCAGACCAGACCAGATCGTGATTGCCTCTGAATCTCTGATGTCCTTTATCAGTGCCTTCTAGTATGTACCTTGGTCGGCACACCGTTTTCCAGCCAAGACAAGCCGCGTGGCTTAGGGCCCATCTTTGCGAAATTCGCACATACCTTACCTTAGGTAGGTACAACCTGCTATCCTGTGTATGTGCATACCTTACTGAGATCCCACTGTATATACTTTGTACGGATTATGTGCCGCAGGAATTTGTGCGTGGGATGTTTTGCCATCATCCTGGGTCAACGCTTATCCTTCTACATGCTAACCGCGAGATGAGGCTTTGTTTCCTGCCTTTGCCTTTCCTTTTACGCATATTTCAACCCGCGTGTTCATATTGAAATCTCCGATCTGAAACATGCACGCTCCATGTACACAGTACAGCACATTTCTTGCATGCTGCATGTCCTTTATTACCGACCGTTTTGATTGAAGGCGCGGTTCTCCTGTACGATTCTACTCTGTAGTGCCGATCAGCTCCGATCAGTGCCGATCATGGGCCATTCATGGCACAACTGACAAGACAAGATGCTGGACTTGGCAGCGATGCGAATCTTCTAGTCTACCTATCAGCTCATCTGACTGGCCCGCTTCATCCCGCTCCGCACCACAACTTAAATGCCCCAAGGCTGGGATTTCTCTCTTATTATGTAATTATGTACATATGTATCGCAGTGCTTTCCCTGTGTGTGCAGAACACAGAGTATGAAGGCTGTTGCTCTCCGGGTGCATGTGACACCTCAAAAGAGATACACTATGCCTCAAAAGCTACAATGAGAATTTCATATGTATCTTGTTTACGATAGGGTAGGTACAGATGTACTACATACTAACCTACCTACCTCCTACCTAGAGGCTAGGTACGCATGAAAGTTGGAAGGACCCAGTACAAAAACAGAAGATGCCGAACGGTGATCGTGGACGGACAGATAAATCTACCCCACAAAGACGCTTGTAGGATCTATCTGCTCCAAATGAATACAATGACGCTGGGGGAAACGGAATACGATCGTGGACCAACAGATAGATCTACCCTACAAAGGCTGTTTGCAGGATCTAACTGCTCCAAAAGAATATAGGATACTGAATTGAAAAGAATCTTGACGATGTTGAGGAGCTATCTCCTAACTAGAAAAACAGTACACATTATTACATTTTTAAAAACAAGAGGCAGACCTCGCAGGCTCCTCTCAGAATTATTATAGAAAACAACAAGCTTGGTATCTCTGATGTTG
>QEQW01000144.1:0-49060 GCA_004016085.1 Claviceps quebecensis
TCGACTGTTCCTTTGCTTATCTGTGGTTGTAATCAACCACTGATCAGTGTTGGGAAAAACAGGGTAAGCAAATAAATAACAATGCATGCATTCGTAAACCAAGGTAATTTTCATTCGTGTCTGTTCTAGCTACAAAGTGAGGCAAGGGGATAAAGGGGGAAAAACCCTTTATCCTACAATGTTGTGACGGCTGCAGCCAATGAGTGTGTGTGTGGGTCCACACACGTACCACACACGTACCTCATTGGTGCATCCGGTCATGTTGCAGTGTTGCTATGGACAGCGATTCCGACAATCAACGTCCATTGCATCAATGCGCCTTCGTTAGTAAGATACCGTTGTCAATCAACACAGGCTGTCACGCTTTTTCAAGCGGTGCGTTGCGTCGAAACCTCAACCCACTCGCATAGCACGGTTGCGATCATTGATCAATCATCATCAAACTTTCACAGGTTATGAGCCCGGCGCTTTCAGCATAGCGCCATCATTCTTTTTTTCGGAAACTTGTGCCAAGATACACGATAATTTACGACTATATTTTGCTGGTCGAAATCAATCGACACCATTTGAAAACCTCTGAATACCTTTTGACAAGATGGGCCAAAGGGGCGGGTAGATGATCCCCCTTTGACCGAGAAAAATACATCTCTCTGAAAAGGTAGGAGAGACGAGGAACAATACGTTATACGCAATATGTCAAATTCTACTGATAATACGTCTGGAACTGCTCGTCAGCAGGTGACGGTAGGATCTTCATGTCAAGCAGGGACAGGAAATATGCGCAGTAGTAAGTACTACGGCAGAAGCTGATGCGGCCGACCGCAACGAAAATTGGAGCCGTTTCATTATAGTCTCACCTCTCAAAGGGGCTGAGAACTTTGAAGAATGGGAAATTTCCCTCGACTTACACATTCAATCTCTTGACTTGGCGGATATTTTGACGGAGGATACTCCCACTACTCCGGCAAATGCAAAGCAGCGGGCGGCGGTTACATCGGCGATATGGCAGAGCCTTACCGCCCATATACAGCAGAATCTGACGTTATCGGGATGGAACACAAGGATGTCACCCGCCAGAACGATGACGTTCATTAGAAAAGAATGTGGTTTTAATACTGGAATGATCGAGGTTGATTTAATCATCAAACTCACGCAGTCGAACAGAGCCAATTTCGCGTCCACGCGAGCCTGGTTCACTTGCGACCAAAATTTGTGGAAGAGGATAAACAAGATTGAGACTCAATCAGATGGTCTCTGGATTGCTGCCACTATCAACTTACAGGGCAGAAGTTTCAAGTCACGTCGTGATCACATACATCTACTTCGTAATTAGAATGGCCCCTGAAGACGAGAAGAAACACACAAAAGAACATTCAATAGTGATCACATCAATCAATACAAAACACCCATGACCAAAAATACTTAGAATCTGACACCTCGACGGGCGCTGTGAACCTGGCGCGGCGCGGCCGTGGCAGCGCGACACATTGCAGCCCCAATCGTTGAACCAACTTCTCGAATCTCGGTCACTGCTGCAACACTGCAAGACTGTCGCATTCGTTGTCCCCTCCGCCGAGTATGTATTATCTTGCAATTTGCAATCCGATGTCCCGCCTTCCCGCAACGCGCATTGACCCGCTTCCCGTGAATCCCGTCTTTGTGCCGCCTTCGCGGAGGCGTTGCCAGTCTTTCTGGGCTTCCAAGGCGGCCAATCGCGCCCAGACCGAGCTGGAATTCATACAGAAGAAACCCAAAGAGTGGCTCGAGGATTCTAATGACGTTTTGATGTGACAGGTACTCGGTTCACCGTTCGCGGTTCGAGCTGGCGCACTTGGCCTTGAGTTCAAACAGATCTACCCCGGAGCATGATACCTAGACGGCCCCCGTCTGTTCGGCCTGACGAACCACCAAGTTCCACCTACTCCCCATCGGCCACCGATCAGGATTCAGTGACCATCTATGATCTAACCAGGTACCAAGAATGCTGCCTGTGTTCATTATTCGCAACTAGATTATCGCGAAATTGTCCCCTGACCGACACAGCCCTCCCGGCCCCTTTCTAGAAACGTCGATGGGCCGTGCGTGGTTCCACCGGGGGACTGTGCCGTTGCAAACGCTGCTTCTGTTCGCCTCTGGCGTTCGACATTGAGATTGCGCGATACGGGCCACTCGTTCAATTTCTATCAGGGTGATACTTGCAAGTTGTTACGCACCTGTTTAGCTTTGTTCGGCCAAGCGTTCACTTCAAATCTGCTCCGCATGTCGTGCCGCGGCCCGCGGACACGTCACACCTGTGCCTTCCATCTCTGTCTTATTGGCGCTTTACTTTTGTCTGAAAGGCGAACATGAGAGTTACTATCACACCAACGAGTAACACTGTTCGAGCATGGCTCGCGGAGTCGTTCGTCGAGAATCTCGAGGCGTACACTGTACAGTACTATGTATATACCTTGAGCGAACCTACTTAGTACTTATATTTGTAACTTGACTTTATATCTCGCCTTGCAGTTACATCCCAATTTACAACTTCAAACCACGTTTCTTTGATCATCATTCCGTGTTAAGAAGAATCGAGATTGGAGGAAAAAAGACGGGACAATTTAGTGGTTCTTGTGAGAAATACTCATCTTCGCGACTCGGCATAGCCATGGGGCCAATTACACTTTGGACAGAGGAGGAAGATATCCTTCTGCTTCAACTCATCTGGCCGAGTAAGGCATGGAATGAAATCGCCGCTAGAATGCCTGGGAGAACGCGAGCTGCTTGCAAACAGCGGTACAAGTCCAGGTTCGCAGATGTGTGGGACATAGAAAAAAAAGATCGGTTAGCCAGACTTTATGAGAGGTAAGTCCCAACTCGCCGAACAAAGCCATCGATTGTGCGTTCTAGAATCTAGCCCCGTAATTGCTCAATCGTTCAACACTCACATGTCTGTTAGTCACAAAAAGGAGATGTGGCTTGATATTGCAAAAAAGATGGAACTACCTTGGGCAGAGGTCGAACTATGTCATTGGCGCCTCGGAAGGGCATGGATGGAGAGAAGAGCCAGCGATCGAGATTTTCTTACGCGAGAGGAAAGACTCAGGTATACACCCAGCGACGGCCTTCCGCCGCCCCCAGTGGACGGCGATGAGGCACAAGCCTTAGCTCAACTACAGCAGGAAGGCATCAGTGATGAAGTATGGAGTGGAAAGGAGGAGAGAATCCTGTGGGAGTGCAAGGCGGCTGGACTGGATTGGACAGACATCTCAAAGCGTTTGCCTGGGCGGAACGCCGAAAGTTGCCAGGCATACTATGATTTGCTAGTCACGCAAGGTGGTGGATGGAGCCCAGAGCTCCAGACTGAACTATCAAGACTTTATTGCAGGTAAGTTATAATCTTCCGAGCAGAGAAAGTGTGATACATTTCTTGCAAGTTGCATCTTGCTTCCCGTACATCAACCGCGCGACACTCACACGTCTGTCAGTTCTAAAGTGGAAATGTGGGCGAAGATTGGAACACAGTTGTCAGTGTCACAGTACTCAGCCGAAACAATGCACTGGATGCTCGGATTGGAGAGCATCACGGCAATAGCAAGCGTCCCAGAGACTGTCTAGTCCGAGCCTCCGAGGACAACCTTTCGCCGTCCCGAGTTCAATCAAATGCAACGACTGCTACCGTGTCCTCCTCAGAGTGCTACTTAAATAAATCCCCTCTACCCGAAGCGGGGGCCCAGGGGCCAGGCTCTTGGCATAAGAACAACAATCTTGAAATCTCAGGGAGTGCCAACTTCCAAGCATTCAGCGACCCTGGGCTCTTACAACATTTATCCAAACTCGGGCGCTATTGATGATGAAATACATAGGGCGCGGACAGAGCCATGAGATTCAACGTGCGAAACTATTGCCAGACCACAGATTTACGACTCTATAGGTGTTGGGTTGAGCACGAGCGCCGAGTGCCACGATACCGCATTGTACTACATACTTTTTAGGAAATGAGTCATGACAGTCTATGAAGTTAGAAGCAAGAAAAACCATGGAACCGTTGGTTCAAAAAAGTGAAAATACAAGTCAAGTCCTTTGTTATAACTCCTTGATACAATGTGAAAGGGCGATTTGGTGCGACGCGGATCTTAATGATCGCGAGTCCGTGCCATCCACGTGTATGTACTACATATCTAGGTAGGAGTGTACCTACCTACCTAAATACCTATGTAGTAAGTGCGAGCCATCATAGAGACTTGGGCAGGTCGCGGACTCACAACGCAGACCGCTGCCCACCGCATCGATGATTGTATCATTGTACCAACGGAAAACCTTGTTGGATTAATTGTTTGAACTTGAACAATTCGCTTAGAAAGAATCGGTCTCGGACAGAAATACTCCAAGAGAAATCGCCAAGTGGTTGAGGATAGCTGCCCTTCCTGTTGGTGATGACAAATGCACTGTGTACATGGGTCAAGGCACAGCCTTGAGACGAACAGTGAACACAGACGCCCGAATGAACGCGTCAATTGGCAGAAACGCCACGTCCGTGGCCACTTCATCCGGATATTCAGAAGCACACACGCACAGTGACGCAACAGCAGCAGCAGTGAAGGCAGCAGGACTCCGAACAGCAAAAATAAGAACCAGCGAAGCTGCAGCCCGTCACCTGTAGGCTGTGTCTCCCGGACAAAGACCCTCATCATTCTTGCATTCATGATTCATGATTCACTACCAGCACCTCATGCGATTGCAAATGGCATCCGGCTCAAAGTAGTCGGTTTCTGTTCGATCCCGCGGACTGAACTTGGTGGCCACTGGTCAGAGTGTCAGACTCGATAGTCTGGATTCTGGAAATGCGTCGGGTTATGCGACCAGTCTACCAGAACGGTCGACAGTCGCACGTCGCGACTCACCGCGGCGTCGCCAGACCAAATAATCTTACCATCGGGTTTTCCGGCACAAGTTATAACTACCTAAGTAACAGCCTGTTTTTCAGGTTCCTTCTCTAATTTGTTTGTTGGCTGTTGTTCGAACTTCGAAGTTCGGACTGATGCAGATGCGTACCTTCTAGGCTCTAGCTGAATACGATTATCGTACCCAGTATTGTGCCGCCGCACGATTGAATGCGATACAGAATCCAATCGCCGAGTTGGGCTGCGACAAAGTAAAACGAAGTCATGAAAGTGATGTCGCTCGCAAGTTGCGTCTTTCATGCCCAACCACTTCTTGTGTTGTGGTTGAAACAAAATTGAAAACGGAGAGCAAAACGGTTGGAAGAGATCCGCGAGGGTTGTGTATACGCGTGGGGTGAACTCTCATGAACAATCCGTCGTATTCACGGAAGGTTGTCGGAATCTAGTACGTGATCGTTGTCAGTTGACGTGCGCGCTAATTAGTAATTACTAGTTCTTGTCTTCAGTCTTCAATCCGTTGTTGTGACCCTACAAGCCTTGGCCAATGACAGGTAGCTTGGATGAGGCGTCGGGCCCTATGTACCCTGCGATAAGACTCAAGACTGAAGACAATCTGTCAAATGTCAAAGGTGGGTGTCGATTTAGTGTTTTTATCGGAATCGCTGTCTTCCAACGACATATCCGGACGTGGCCACTAACAGCGCGCACGTCAACTGACAACGATGTCGTACTAGCTAGTCTAGCTTCCGTGAATACGACAGTTTGCTCATGACGGTTCACCCCACGTGTATACGCAACCCTCGCGGATTTCTTCGAACAGTTTTCTTCCCCGTTCTCAATATTGTTTCAACTCCAATGCAAGAAGTGTTTTTGGGGAACATTGACCAACCTGTTACCTCCCATATAATCTTGCCACCTCGGCGATGAATTCATCGCGGGCTCTTGAGTCTTTTCGCCATCTCGGCCTGCCCAATTCGCCACTGATACGGTATAGAGTTCCGCGTCTACCCAAGATACCGAGTCCGGCATTTCATCTGCAACTTTCCTCTATGACTAACACGCATGTGAGTGTTGAGCGATTAAGCGAAGCACGTGTCTGAAATTTCAATTCGTCTTGCACAGCGAATATTGAGTCATTGACATACCACTCATAAGATTTTGCCAGCTGGCTTCTGATGTCTTTGTCTGCGAGAAGACGAGAATATCGCCCTCGACATAACTTCTCATTCCTGCCAGGTATTTGAGCAGCGTTGAGCGATGTCTCTCCACGACAGTGACGATATGCATGATACCACGCCCCACGAACTCCCCATTCGGTGCATTCGACGATTCTTCCATGAAGTACCTCATGCTTCTAATAAACCCTACAGTATACAAAATCGGCCTCTGTCGATCAACCATGACGGAACATCTGGCATCCACTTATGTTGCTAAGAAAGACGTTATTAAGCTCGGATCCATCTTTCATTTGATCTGTTGACGTCACCCAACCACCACGCCATCCTCGGCGTCTTCGCCCACTTTCTGGACAAAAAAGGGGTACTACAACAACGACTAATCGCCCTGCGGCAGCAAGTCGGCTCCCATACGGGCCACAACTTGGCGGAAGCTCTTCGCAAAGTTATCAACGAGTGGGTCCTGGTCCGAGGCCGATTTTGTATATTGTAGGGTTCATTAGAAGCATGAGGTACTTCATGGAAGGATCGTCGAATGCACCGAATGGGGAGTTCGTGGGGCGTGGTATACGTGAGCGCGTAGTCACGGGCCTTTTGGACTGTGAGGACCGCTGCCACCAGTGCCCCTCAGCCACGTCACGTGACTGCTGCAGATTCGGTGCAGCCTGCGGAGTTCTAGGGCTCAACGCCTGCCGCACCTCTTTTGTTCATCTTTCCTTTTCTCTCTAGTCTACTCTCTTCGTTTATAGAGCTTCGCTCGTCCGCCTCCTGTGCCCGCTGTGATCAGTCGTGACATGGACCAGCTGGTTTGTCCAAACGGGGATGAATGATGTCTCGGGCGTATTTGCGCTCGGTTCGGTCTCAACCACTCCTTCGTCATCATCCGCATCGGATGGGAGGGTTGTGGCTAGGGTGATGCGATGCTTCTTTCTCAGATGTGATATAGCCGAGGATGTGGCTACAGCGCTGAAGTCCGAGAACATGCCATTTGTATCGCAGGGGGTGCAGACCCAACGGGGTTCGACTGTAATACAGGACATCAGCAATGGTCAGATGCAGCAAGACAGCGACTTCACTTACCTAGGGTCCCATCAGTTAAGCATTCTTGGATCACAACCCCGTGCAGGTTGATAAAACTCGGTCGAGTCTTGCTTGTCACGGTGCTCTCGACAACGTGCGTCTTGCGACGGAAGGTTAGCATCTGCCATCAGAGCCCCATCCTCACGAAACGTAGCCGCTTGAAGCTTCCAGTGCATTGGCCATTAGGGGTACCAGCTTTTTAAAAGTAAATGACATGTTGAGTATAGTGTACAGAAATGTGAGAGGTAGAGATCGTGTTGTGATTGAGACTGGAGAGGGGTTCTAGATGTAGGAGGTTAGGTATAGTGGGTTACTTTTTTCAATCGTTCTACCCACGAGTAGAGAGAAAAGGAAAGATGAACAAAAAAAAGAGGTGCGGCAGGCGTTGAGCCCTAGTACTCCGCAGGCTGCACCGAATCTGCAGTAGTCACGTGACGTGGCTGAGGGGCGCTGGTGGCAGCGGTCCTCACAGTCATCACCAAGTCGACTCGTCGAGTGTGACGCACGCGGCGTCGTCGGAGGAGGAGTATACGGGGTGCTGAATGCTATTCTCGAGCTGGGACCGTTTGATAGTAATCCACGCCAATCTCCTCTTCCTCGACACCACTTCCAAAGTTCCACCGAAATCGAGCCACTCCCCGTGGATGGGAACGACTCCGAACGACCGAGCCTGTGGAGGAAGGGGGGAGGATGATCTTGGCCCGAAGCCAAGCGCGTCTCTCGGTGTCAAGTGAAGACATGGTAAAAAGGAACTTTCGGTCAGGTTTCGTGAGCTCCATATGGACCACGTCCGCAGTCCCTCTGCGAGTGAAGATGAGCGGCCGACTCGGGAGTAGGACGTGGTGATTCGATTGAGCGGCGGCGAAAAAGGCCGAGAAAACGAGTATGTAACAATCTTTTTCATTTGATAAAGCCTTTACAGAATATGTTCATCATCGCGAGTCGCGTTATGCGAAGACAAGGCCGAGACGTCCTTGCCATTGAATATATCAGTGCCTCGGGCACGATTCACGATATAGTGGGCACCTGTGTACACTTGAAGAAGTGGCAACTGGCAAGTGCGCCCAACTGTCAACGATTTCTATTGGTAATTCACGTGCATGTTGGAGGATATGATAAAAAGTGGCAGTCCAGTCCTTAGTTTTGGTGTCCAACCTCTAGTTTCTTCGCAATCTGAATCCATCATGTCCAGGGACCAGTACCAGCCATCCTATGATCCTCGGACCTCAGTACTTTTCCCCCAAGACCGAAGCTTTGGATGTGGCGACTATTTCATTCGCAGACAGAAAAGATAAGACAAAGATGGCCTTGGATCTGATGGAACTACATACATGATACCGCAGCGGTTAAAATACAAATGAAGCTAAGCAAGAACCCAAAGCTATACTGAGTATATTTGTCCGGTATACTACCATGTCGAAAGAATGAATGGTGTTCCCAGACTTGTTTCACTGTAGCTAACAGATGAAATCATAATAGAAGTAGGGTGCACAACACGACATTCTCCCTAGGGAAAGTTGAAACGTGTAAATGATCCCAAGGGATACCACCTCACATTTAACTGCAAATTACAGCGACATATCGACCGCAAGAGTCAAGACCACATGACGGACAACGTGTACGTCGATGACTCCAGAGTCTGAATGTGAAGCGGACTAAGTTTACGGTTTACCCCAGAGAGGCCGATACAGCCCGAAAGGCCGACAAGTGCAACAAGCCCGACGCGACAAAAGATTGGGATGGGGATAAAAGTAAGAAGCGGACATTGACTCCATCCCGTCCTCTGACTGTCTACTTTCTCCCCATACATAAGACATCTGTCACCCAATCCTTTCTCTACCCCAACAGACCAGCCATTTTTAAATAGTGGCGTTGACCTCAACACCAAGAAGCAAATATCACTTTCACCCCGATAAACACCAAAAAGCAACCTCATCCTACTCAACAACCTACATGTCCTCATTCGTCTCCGTGTCAGGATCCCAATCTGCATTGTCCCACGTGTTCAACCTTGGGGGCTGGAGTCTCTCTTGTCGTGGGATATAGATCTTCAGATCATCCCATACCATAAACTACTACTTCGCCTTCGGACTTGGCGACATTGTTAAATATCACCATGTTGTTTACTAATCCCAGAGACTTGGAAATCGGGTTCAAAACTTTTCTGTATGGTTCCATCAGGTGGGACACGTCATACGATCGACTTTGCTCCATCCCCCTTCAGCTTCCTCTGGCACTGCATCAAATGACCCATCTGTCTGCGGATAATCGGAGCCAGTCGCAGAAGCTGTGACACCGTGATGAGAACTGTGGACCGTGGTCTCACCTAATAAGTGTTTCCCAAGGTCAAAGGCAGCAGGCTGGGACATCACACTTTTCCGTGTCTCTAAGATATTCCAGGTCCAGCTTTTGTCTGGGTTGGCCTTTTGGTCCCACGTCCTTCATCAACACTTCGCGAGGAACTGATGGTCTCTGAGCTGGTGTCATGTTTGTTTCCAGATGACGCCTGAAAGTTGGCAGCCACCTCTGAAACTCCGCTCGGACCCTCGGTCATCTCTCAGGCTGGCTGAGGCTGTTGTAACTTGTGGCAGCTCTCCTGAATCATCGTAGTTCGGCATTTCCTGTGGGTCTTCGGAGTTCAAGATTTCCCGGATTTGATTTTGGACTCGTTCATTCATCGCGATTCCAGGCTTGCCTCTGGGTTTGTTGTATGCCTTCAACGATGTGGCCGACGACTCGGGGGGACGCTACGTCACCAGATGATAGATCAGAGATCTCTCGTCCTAAGACATCAACAAGACCATTATACGCGTCTATCATTCGAGCTGAGCAATCTTTCCGACTGTGATGCGATTCTGCTCCATTGGCGGATGCAGGAACATCAGCCCGCTAACCTTGTCGACAAAGATTCCGAACGCATTGTTTTATTCTCTCAGCATTGTCGCGAACATTGTTTCAGTCTGGAAAATCTCGACGAGTCCTCGCCAAGCCGTTTTCGACATGGTAGTATACCGGACAAATATAGCTTTGGGTTCGTGCATAGCTTCGTGTTCGAACGCTGCGGTATCCATGCCAATGGAACCTCTTATGTCCTATCTTGTCCGTCAGAGAGTGACTCAGAGGTCTCCTCCAGGGAATCGGCCTGGTGGAACTTGGAAGAAGTACTGAGAATAGCTGGTACTGGACATGATGGATTGCAAAGAGACTAGAGGATGACTGGTACTGGATAGTAGATAGTACTATAGTGGAGATGGTGGATTGCGAAAAATTAGAGGTTAAACATCAAAACTAGAGACTCAACTGCTACTCTTTATTATATCCCCCAGCATGACAATTTGCCAATAGATATCGTTAACAGTTGTGCGCACTTGCCGCTTCTTCAAGTGTGCACAGGTGGCAGGTGCCCACCACTTGGCACTTCCTGAATCCTGCCCGAGGCACTTGCCACTGACAGATTCAGGAAAAGGGACAGCTCGTCTGCCGCAGCCGAGGTGGCCGTGTTTGGTAGAGGCACACTGCTGGGACAATGATACTGTCATTGGTAGGCGCGTATCGGCGACGATAATGAATCAGTCTTTCGTCATTGGCAGTGCTCAATGCTCATTGCTCAGTGCTGTGAAGTGTGTCTGTGACAATGCGTTCCAGCAAAAGGCGAGTGAGAACGGGTCGCTTGATTCCTGATGATGATTTATGCGCTCAGCTGGCTAACGCCCCTGTTAGCATCTTTTTGTTAACTTTCCAGGTGCGTCGAGAAGTCAACACTGGGTGAATCGGCTGTGACCCAGCATTAGCTCGCAGCGACGCCGCAGCAACAGACAGAGAACTCAGTATGCCGGAAGCATTCACTGTTCTGCCTGCTCGACTTTCATGTGTCAGAATTGTAAGCGTGGTATCCCAAAGGGCTCGGCACGACTGGAACCTGGTCACTGTTGCGCGAGTCCTAGTAGAGAACGCCTCTGATGATTAGGGATTTTCACGAGGATTGAGCTCCTCGCAATTGCCAGCACAATTGGCCCAATGGCCCGTGTTCGGTGGCATTCGAGAGAACTCGACGCACTCGGCGCAGCAGCCAGAGTGGAGGACTTGGGACATCTCGAAGATCGACGGCGCCTACGGAGATCGAAACTCGAGCTTGTAGGGACTCCTGCCCTTGGAGGGCCACAGTCGATTGTTACGTTTCCCCGATACGACGAAGTTCCGAACCTGTTTCTCCGGGTTTGGCAGCGTGCTCACTTTCGGTCGAGTTGCAAAGTCGATTGCTTCTCTGGCGGCTTGCGTTTTAAAAATGCCGTTCAAGTTTGCAACTCTTGATTGATCGGACCATTTTCTGTTAAGCCAATTTGTTGGAGTTTCGTCCCAACCTTAGATCCGCTCTCGTCAAACCCGACAACGCCTCCAAACGGTCAGACTGGTAAACTGCCAGATTTCGACTACTCGTGGGTGTAACATAAAAAGGACACCCACTAGGCGCAAATACGTCCCAAACATCATTCAATTGTGTCTGGACCCATCGACTGATCCAAAAGGCCCGCGATTACGCGCTCGCGTACATCTCGAGTACGAACTCTCCATTCGGCGCTTTCGACGATCCGTTTATGAAGAATTTACTGCATCCATCCAACCCCACCATGTCCCAAATCGGCCTCAGTCGAACAACCAAGAGGAATCATCTGGATTGCACTTTTGTTGCCAAGAAAGGCCTTGTGAAGCTCGAGCTTGGACAGGCCCTCACACAGGCCCATATATCATTCGATCTGTGGACGTCGCCAAATCATCACGCAATCCTTGGCGTTTCTGCTCATTTTCTGGATGAAAAGGGGCTCTACAACAACGAGTCATCACCCTGCGGCAGCAACTCGATGCCCATTCGGGCCACAACTTGGCGGCAGCTCTTCGCAAAGTTATCAACGAGTGGACCTTGGTCAGAAAAATGGCTGCCTCATCGCCGACCATGCCAGCAATAACGATACTTTGGCGCAGGTGTTGTATCGGGGTCTCAATTTCCCAACAGGATATCGCGAGACAGGTGCGGTTCACCGCCGCCTTCACACTATGAACATATACTCAATCCGGTTGCTTAGCTGCCGCAGGGCAATGAGTAGTTGTTGTAGTGTCACATTTTTATCCAGGAAATGAGCAGAGACTCCGAGGATCGTGTTATGATTTGACGACGTCCACCGATCGAATGATATATGGGCCTGTATGAGGGCCTGTCCAACCAAGCTCGAGCTTGACAAGGCCTTTCTTGGCAACAACAGTGGAACCCGGGTATTTCCCCACGGTTGTTCGACAGGCAGGTTTAATGGATGCAGTACTGAGTAAATACTGCTTCAACGGATCGTCGAAAATCGCCGAATGGAGAGTTCGTACTCGAGATGTACTCGAGATCTACGCGAGCGTGTAATCGCGCGCATTTCGGATCAACTGGTAGGTCCATACACGGTTAAGTGATGTCTGTGATACAAAACATCGCGATGGTCAGTTGTGGTGAGAAAGAGACTTCACTTACCTAGCTCCCCATCAGGCAAGAATTCCTTGACTACAACCCCGTGCAGGCTGATTAAATCTCGGCCGAATCTTGCCCATCACGCTGCTTTTGACAACTCCAAGGTTATCAAAATAGCCCCATCTTCACGCGCCGAGGCCCGTGGTCGTTGGGTAGTGCATCGGCCAGTAGGCTTCGCGGCTATCCAAAGCGTGACGCCATGCTGAGGTAAGTTGACCATCGTACAGAACTGTGAAAAGTATGGAATGTGATGAGGTTGAAACTCTTGAAATTTGCGTCCTGCATTCTGCATTCGAGACAACAGGGCTGTGCACGAGGGCATAATTCCTAAGCATGTGCTCCGTAGAGAAGTTTCTACTCCGTAGAAAGTAGATACTCTGTACTCTCCACTAACATTGAGCGTTACGTGGCTTTGCTATGCTTCAGGTGCCGTTCAATCGCCTGCGTAGAAACATGAGGCACGAAGCTCTCTCGGGAACCGTGGTCTGTCTGGAAATCGGGCAGTTTGGCAGTCTGGCCGTTTGGCGGCGTTTGTCGGGTTGACGCTCTCAAGCTTTGACGGCGGATCTAAAAAGTTGGGCCGTCGGCCATTTTGTTGGAATCGCTCCTCATGTCACGTGGTCCGGGTGTGCAGCCTGGACGCGCTGATTGGCTGCAACACCCACAAGGCGAAGACGTGGCCTCAACGTCAACGCCACAAGCAGCCCTTTCCCTTTTCCTTTTGGGAGAGAAAAGAAAGCGAATCCCGGACCGAATGGGTCTGCAATGCTCTGCATTGCCGCTTCATGGCTTCTTTTGGTATATTCCTCAACAGGCAAATGACTCTGTCAACGGCAAGGCATACAGCGAGACGAGGCTAAGAGACGGCATGTCCCATCGTCCCGTTGCCCTGGCCGTCAAGCTTGCATTGCTTGGAGTCGACGATGCGGAGAGGATAGGAACAATGCTGCCATCATTCACGGATTTAATACATAGCTGGCGTCGATCACTACGAGGCCGATCATCCTGTTGTGTCTTCCTGATCCTACGGACCCTTACCCCCGTTTACGTCGGGCATACGGAATTGGCCCGGGATTCTGCTCGACTGAAGACCCTCCGGGCGGGTTTATTACCTCTTGAGTCTTGAGGGTTGCTTTATACTGGTGAATGGAATTCCCGGGCCGCTTTGTCAGGGGTGGCATTCCCGCCAAAGCCAAGTCTTTGGGGTAGGTAGGTATGTACATAGGTAGGAGAGGGATATCATATGGGTCATGGATTGTTACTTGTTATACCTAGGTATGTACTACATATGTAGGTCTGCTCTGACTCTGGATGTACATAGGGCAGATCGGTCCTCGCTTCGAGGCATTATTAAGAGCTAAGAATTGCCACCACTTTGAGCTGAGTGAGCAACGAGCAACTGCGGGAAAGCCAAAAGGCCTGTGTTGATGTTCCAGCGCCATGAGTGCCAAGAAGTGTCTCTTTGGAAGAATAAAATGTTCACGGGGACCAGGCCACACGACGAATATGATTCCAGGAATCGGGATGCGCCGGTTGTGAAGACTCAGCAAGTTGTCTTGCTATCAGTTTCTTTAGCTTGTTCAATGTTCAACAAACCAAAGCAGCCTCTCAAGCCCAAGTTGCTTCTGGTTCGTAGCCGTAACGCGTTACGCGCTTCAGGGGGCTACTACGAGCAGCTGCTTTGGAGGTGGTCCGAGGTGCCAAAATTAAGTTGATCGTCCCACGTCGAACTTGCGATTGTTGATACAACTGGCCAATGTTAGTTCTGTTCATACTACATATCCTTTCCCAATCACATAATATGCATCTCCCTATTACAAGCAGCGCCCCAGAATCCAGATCCGGCGCGACAATGTCATCCATCAACGCCACGACCCTGTAGCGAGTTGGCGCCATTCGAGATTCGAGGTTCGAGGCCACCAACACGACGTTGGTCTGATGACATCATGCTACAGCTATATTTAGATTCTACATCACGTCTAGCCGGCGCTGGCAACAGTCAGAACTCTGATGAAGTCGATAAAGGCCTAGTATTCGGCCCTTCTAGCTCTGCCCCGGATTTCGGCTTTTCTCTGAAACCTCGGCTTTTTGTTCTTCGTCTTTCCAATCTCGTGGATTCGAATATGCACGGACTTTTGTTTTCTTCTGGAAACCGGCTCGTCGTTGTGGCTCGCAGGCCGTCAGATGATGACGCGCCAAGATGTGCAGAGATCTGTCGTCGTCCGCAACTATGTGTTCACCACTATTAGTGCAGCACTGCAGGTACATCAGCAACTGTGTCGAACCTCAGTGATCGCAACTCGGGCCTGGACAGTGATGAGCCAAACCTTATTGACACAAGTTCCCCTGAAAACCGCTTCACAGGTACCTTGTAAGTTGTAACAAGCTAGTATCGATTAACGAACGGCTTTCGGGAACACCGGCCGAGCTGCATTCGGCCGAACCACCTCTTCACAGGGGATTGCCCTCAAGGTACATATTGTGTCGGGTTTGCGTGGAATATCAGTCCGTGTTCCAGAACGCAGCTTCGATGGCACAGGCCAGCACTCATTTCTTGGAGGCGTTTTCTAGCTCTCTGTAATAAGTCCTGGAATTCTCGGCTCCTGTAACGTATAGGTACTCTTTTACCACGCGGTGCGCCGTCGGTCTCTTTCGCTGCCAAGGGTCTCTGGGGCTCATCTGAGGTCAGTGGCGGCGGCGAGGCGAAATAAATGGACAAGCCGGGCCGAGTCCATTCAAATCCCCGTCTGGTTGGATTCTGTCCGGGGAAGCGTTTGGACGCTGGACGAACAAAGCTCGCACGCAACCGTCATGACCTGGGGACTGGGGATGATGATGAGAACTCAGAATCGGAATCGCGGCGGGAGCTGCATGCCTACCTTGGTAGGTATGTACCTATGTACTTGAAGCCGTGTGGAGTACGGAGTACATGCCGCACTAACAGCCGGGAACGTGCTTCTCGCGCGAATTGTTGCAATGGTGCACCTCGATGTGGGATTATGTGGAGTCACACCGCTAGACGCCCAAGTATACTGTACATGAATACGTGACTTACGCGGTAGCAAGAGGTAGGTAGGTACGTATGTACCTATTGTTTCAACGCTTTGCGGCGCCACCGACAGCAGTCTACGCCACTCATAGCTCTCCATCGCTCTCCGCCCCACATCTCGGGGAAGTGGGTCTAGGCAGCAGCTTTTTGACTTGAGGTGCGTGGCCGAAGCCGCCGTTGGACTTCGATCCAGCATCATCGCGGGATTCGTGACATCTCTCCAGCCCAGCGTCTGCATCAACCTCCCGCGCCTTTGTTCTCACGTCTTTTCTTTGTCCCACGTATTTTTCCGACGTCTTTGTCCAACGTTTCTCACGTCTTATGCCTGCCGAGTTTTGCTGGCATCCACCTTCTCCCGGCGGTCGCCATTTCAGCAGCGCTCCAGCCTTCTTAATAAACCCATCTTCCGCCCGACTACCCAGTGCTCTGTGCTCTCCGCCCTTCGCTGTGTTTTTTCGGCCCGTCTTTTGCCACAAATCGAGGTCAGGACCATTTGTGCCCATCGATCGACCTTTTCGCACTTACCATCCTCATACCTAGTCATTCGCCTCGGAGTGTCCTACGTGGAACTGGAACCTTGATTGAGCCTCTTTTACAACCTTCGCTCAATTTTCCTCTTTTGCGCCGGGAAACAGCAGGGCCGACACATCCCTGTCCAGGACATCACTGGGGGCATCACTGCACATCACGCTCGCCTACATTTTAAACCCCGTCATGTCCTTCTCCAGTGCCCTTGAAAGGTCTCCGGAGAGTCGAATCGAAAACGACACTGAGTCAGACTCGGCATGTAGGACGACTATGGTCCTTCGCAAAGGTGCCACCTTTCGTGATTCTACTTCCGCCAACTCTTCTACTTCGGACGACGTAGTTGTGCCTGCTCGACTTGTGTGGACCCGGACTCATCTGGACGACGTTGTCGATGCCAACCGTCGTCGCATCGCTCTCACCTTGAACGAAATCGACGAGGTTCTTGCCAAGACAGCAAGCCTTAGCCTGTCATCTCCTACAATCTCCAAGAGCAGCCTGATTCGAGACCGCAGTCCTGCCGTCCCTCGAGCTTTTCTCGACCTTCCTGTAGTTGACCCATCCATGGCCAAACCCGAGTCGGAGCGCCGGCCGTCGCTCCGCACACGCTCAGCGCGTCCATCAAGACATGCTTCAGACAGTGGTCTTGGGTCTTCCATTGCATCGATTGAGGAAAAAGGAAAGGACATGCCCGCTCAGACAAACGAAAAGCCGAGTATAAAGCAGTACAATGTCACTTCAGTCGTCAATGGCGCGCCCAGCGCCCAGCAACTTCTTCCAGCTTTGAGCCGAAGAGCGGTCGATCGCATCCACGAACACACGATTCGACCGCTCCTCGAGAAACCATCACTAACGGAATTTGAGACACTTGTTCTCGATGTGCCCCGGCGGATTCGATCCAAGGAGATAATCTGCCTTCGTGATTTGGAAAAGACCCTGATCTTTATGGCACCGGTAAGTGCATTATTCGAAGTGGCATCGGCGCCCCTGACTTGATACTTACCCGAAGATGTTTTCATAGGAAACTGCCAAGTCCGTAGCCTCATACCTCGACTTCTGCCTGACTACGATTCGATGCGTTCAAGCAACTGTCGAATATCTTCCGGAACGCGAGCAAGTCCGATCGGACGACCGCCCTTATACTCACGGCTACTTTATCGACTTGAAGGAACAGATTTGCCAGTATGGCATGCAACTCGCCGCGGCCAGGGGTCAAAGTGGTGCTGTCGATGAAATGGACATTAACAAGTATGAATACGCCTCGTGCTACTTGAGTATCTTGATTCCGCTAACAGCAACGCAAGGGATGATAAAATCAGACTATTCGGTGGGATTGCAGAAAATGGTCGTCCGGCTGAGCTCATTCGTATCCGAAAAGATGGCACTGCCGTTTCTCTTGCCACCGGCAAGCTCGTAGACCTTGGGGAATCCCCCGTTCAGTTCAAACGCTCTCTCAGTGAGCAGCGCGACGACGAAGAGGAGGTCATGAGATCCATGGCTCGTAGGAGGAAGAATGCTACTGCGGAGGAGCTTGCACCAAAGAGGTGCCGCGAACCGGGCTGCGACAAGGAGTTCAAGCGGCCTTGCGATCTCACAAAGCACGAAAAGACTCACTCCCGCCCTTGGAAATGCCCCGTTATCAGTTGCCCTTACCACAGAACTGGATGGCCCACTGAGAAAGAGAGAGATCGCCACACCAATGACAAGCACTCCGATGCACCCATTCTACACAAGTGCGAACAATGCGTCTTCAAATCGAAGCGCATGTCAAACCTCAAGCAGCACATGGAGAGAGCCCACAACACTCCCTACGTGCGGACCAAGACGAATGGGAAGAAGGGCCTCGGCAAGTCAGGTCCGCCAGCGCAAATGCATTTCCAGGAGCAGTCTCAGCAGCAAACACCTCTCCTCGACAGCATCTCCCCTCCGACCAGTACCTCCTCCTATAGCGTCCCAACGCCTCCAGTGGATCAAGACAGCCTCCTCTTCACAAATTATCAGACCGAAGAAGATTTGTTTGCTACATGCGGAAATGTTCTCGACCCGACAATGTTGACCTTGGAGGACATCTCGCCTTCTTCTTCCTCTCCTTATGCACAGTACCCTCCCTACCAGGACGGCTCCAATTTCATCGTCAGTAGTGACGAGGAGCTCTATGCGGCTTCCATGCGGCTTCCACCGCAATTGCTACCGCATGATCCGATTTACCAGAGCAAGCCGATGCATCTCGGACTGCCTATTTACCAGGCTGGTGTGCCTCGTTCCGTGCCCGTGTCTGAGGCACCGACCCACTTTTCTCATCCCACAGGACAAGAAAACGCCACATTCTTCGCATCTCAATCGTTTCGTGCGGTTGACGAAGGCATTGGTGGAATTTTTCAGCAGGGGGGCGAACAAGACTTTCAGCTGTACTCTGCGGGCAACGACAAGAATAGTATGCAGATCATACAGCAGTCTTTGTTTGAGGATGATGCGAACACCAGTTTAGCGTTTGCACAGACATCACAACCGGAGTTCTACGAGCAGCTAGGGTGGATGGCTTCGCAGGTGCATTCATTTTCACAGGAATGAGTGCTTCAAGGCTGGAGCATCACTACGATTCGAGTTGTAGCTCTGTTAGCGCATATACATACGCACCCACGCAATGACCCAAGTCGATCTAGACTTTGCACTGGCATCTCAGCTGGACTTTTGCCATCAGCTAGATGGATGGCCTTGAATGTGCACTCATCCTCGCAATGCTGGAGTGTCATTACGACTGACGCTGGAGCATCAGGATACACGCACCTCACCCCCCCAAAAATCGAACCCGCCTTACGTTTCTGTATGTAGATGAATTTGGACGGTAACGCTAAAGATTAAGGTCTATGGATTTGCTTTTCCCGCCGCGGCATGAGGATATTTGGTATGGACATGGCAATAGACTGAGTGATTGGTACTTGACTGTGATACTTGGGGACAAAACTAGATTTCTTATGATTTAGATGATATGATTACGCATAGAGTGGCTTTATGAATGTCTGCTACAATCAGCATTCATGGAATGCATGTATGTATTGTATTGTATACTCAGCCACGAAGTGGAGACGTCTTTCATTGAACGGCATCTTTTTTATTTTAGTGAAGTACGTACTGAATTTCACAATTTTCCAAAGTCTAGGACCTCATCTTATTGCACGTAATATGTCGACGCCTTCCGCCGTTGTCGGTTTACTGCTACAGGGTGGCTGTCCCGGCACGATCGAATCACCACCCCCGAAAGCAGCATGGTCACTCGCATTCTCGTGCCATAACAAGGGATATACATAGTGGTCGGAGTAGTTACATGAGAAGTGCCTGTGTCCACGGGCTATGGACTTGGAATATATAGTACCAAGTAGATTGGCGAGTCCGACGGCACAGCTCAGGAAAGGAAATAAACGTGAGCCATGCACGATGAAATGGTCATAGGCAGGGAGGGCTAAGCCGATTTCTTGCGGTCTCAAGAGAGATAAGGGAACATAACCAGGAGCTTGCTAGAACTTGTCTATCGCGAGGCAACTAGGTACATATGATGGCCATATCACGACGAATGCGCGCGATAGTTGTGATTAGGTTAGGTAGGTTACAGGAACCGAGTTGACCAGAAAGAAGTGTTGGAATCGCCGCCCTCAAATTCTCAATCGGCTGGACCCACAAAGCTGCGACGCAATTTTCATTGCCGCGCCAATAATAATAAGCTCTATGTAACAGGTCAAAAAGGATCAAGCGCAAAGCGTCGTGCACATTGCACAAACAGCTGGAAAAGCAATTACCTAGCAATTGCTTCCTGATTCAATGATCGACTCATGGAAAAAAAGGAAAGGTTCGGAAGATTGGCTTTTGGTGATGACTGGAGAAAAAAAACAGATGTGTAACGTGAAAGATACACACGTTTGATGGAAACAAACGCCGAATGATTCCTTCGAGGTAACTCCGGTACAGGGAATCGAACCCTGGGCTGCTCGGTGAGAACGAGCGATGTTAGCCACTACACCATACCGGACTGCGATGTCTGATGAGCCACAATTTAATCATATATTAGTGTGTTACAAATATTGACTGTTCGTGATGCGAAGTATTGCAACGCATCCCATCCAGATGACATGCAATTCATGAGAGTTGGTGGCGTGCCATAATATGAGAGTTGTGGAGGTTTTTTTTACACGCACGGTGCTGCTGGTTTAGAATGGCGTGCGTGGGTGGAGTTCATGTTCCCGAAATCTGAAGAAAAATCACACAGGATTTGCGCATGTTCCTACAATGTGGCTGAGAACTGATGACTCGCACATATTTTTATTATAGATGTACATGAGACCAGAGCAATGAAAGGGGATATTCACATATAGCTATACATAGCTATAATCGACAGTTCTATTCATGTTTACGATCGATCGAAATGCGAGGCAAAGAAGGAACTCGGACGTCATTGTGCGTTTGAACTTTGCACTGTGCAGAGCCTAGTCTCATGACTCTCACAGTATATGTGGCAACTATCGGCAGTTCGTCCAGGCAAACACTTCGAGGTTTCTTCCCATGTCATGTTAGACTTGAGGCATGTCATGAGGGATTTAAGTTCCTCTCGACTCCATGTTTTTTCCGTATCGTCTCGCTGTGATTGGTCTTGCTGCTGTTTATTTGCTTGTAACTCAGCGTCGTCGCCGTCGTGTACTCGGGGCGGAGAAAGATCGGCGCAGACCTTGGAAAGAGATTTATCGCCGACACTTTCCGCAGGTTTTGCCTTTCTGCTTCTAATCTGCCAATGAAGCGCTTCCGCTTCTCTCCACGGTATCGCCAGTCTTTTGGCGATTTTATCCCACATCTCCGCTTTGCGACTAACAGGCAAGTTAGTATAAAAAAAATGGAATGACAATTTGAGAGGTGCGAAGAAAGCGTCGGGGATGTTGGATTGCCGTGCTCACTACCCAGTACTCCAGTCGAGTCTCGAGTCGTCGGTCGACTCTCGACGAACCGTGACCTACCTTTCATACAGTCTGGCTAGCTTATTCTCTTCTTCATGGTCCCCAACCCCTGTGCAAGACGTCGTTGTAATGAACCTGGCAAGCATTGGCAGTCCTTCCAGGTAAGTGGTCCGAAATTTCCTGCCACGTCTTACCGGCCACTTTGAGTTGAAAAAGAAGTTTTTCTTCTTCTGCTGTCCATTTCTTTCTTTCATTTTTCGGCTGTAAACTGCCTTGAGAGACAGAAACCTCGAGGCATTGTCCGTGACGAATTCGGCAAGCGCGGGGAGTCCTCCCTAAACGTTCCGAAATTTCTTGCCATGTCTTATCGGACTCTTTGAGTTGAACAAGAAGTTTTTCTTCTTCTGCTGTCCATTTAACTCTTTCGTTGTCCAACTGTAAACTGCCCTGGGACTTTTCAGTCTCGGAAACTTTTACTTCGAGGTGTTTTCCGTAACGACTTCGGCAAGCGCCGGGAGTCCTCCCTAAACTTTCCGAAATTTCTTGCCACGTCCCACCTGCCTCTTTGAGTTTGAGCAAGAGTTTGTCTTCCTCTTCTGTCCAAGGTTTGTTTAACTTGGCCTGTAGGCTGCCTTGGGAAATTTCAGTGTCATAAGCATCGAGGCGCTCTTCGTAACGACGTTGGCAATCAATGTCAGTCCTCCCAGGTAAGCGGTTCGAAATTTCCGGCCACGTCTCATCGGACGTTTTGAGTTGAATAAGACGTTTTTCCTCTTCTACTGTCCATTCCTCTGTTTCATTTTTTAACTGTGAACTGCCTTGGGAACTTTCATTTTCAGAAATTTCCAAGCGTTTTAAGAAGTAATGACCTCGACAAGCGCCCGAAGTCCTCCCTAAACTTTCCGAAATCTCTTCCCAGGTCCCACCTGCCTCTTTGAGTGTAAGCAAGAGTTTGTTTTCCTCTTCTGTCCAATGTTTGTTTAACTTGGCCTGTAGGCTGCCTTTGGAGCTTTGAGAAACTTCAAAGCGTTGCTTGTACTGATGTTGACAAGCTCCAGGAGTCCTGTCCAGGCTTTCCGTTTGAAAAACTTCAAAGCGTTGGTTGTACTGATATTGGCAAGCTCCAGGAGTCCTTCCCAACCTTTCCGAAATGTCTTTCCATGTCTCACCTGCCTTTTTGAGTGTGAGCAAGAGGTCGTGTTCCTCCACTGTCCAAAACTTTCTCGTATTGCTTTGTAGACTGTCGCTTTTGTCTTCGGACACCATGGCGACGAGAATAGGACGGAGTGACGAGTGAGTGGTAGTCAAATGATGTAATGAAATCGTGAAAGTCGGATACCGAAGTCTCTCGTCTTTCTCACTTCCGTGAATCGTTGTCACCGCGGTATTATGATCAATATCAAGGAGGCGAAGTTGTAGGTTTAGATATTAGGCAAGGTTCAAAGACAAGAGAAAGCAGACTCGCTCAAGATTTATATAGTCTCACGGGCGTCTGAAGATACTCAAACCTACGACTGACTCCATAACAGCCTGACCGTCCTGAAACAATGGGGACTCGGGGAGTGGCAGTGTCATCCATCATCTCAGTTTGTACTCCCGTGGTCGGACACCCACCCATGGGACGAAGGTGGAAACGGACGATGAACAACGTCACACATGCGAAGCGTTAGGGTGGTTTACGACAATGACTGACGGGAAGAAGATGGCAGAATTGAACAACACGCATCAGCGGTTGAACGAATGGCCGAGATTGCGTCATGAAGATTGGAGAGAAAGGGGGGCAAGTATTGAATGTACTTGGCAAGTACTTCGTAGGCGGCCGGTCGGTTGGCGGAAAGTTGTAATATTGAAAGGTGCATACAATATGATCAGTCTGAACGCAGTCGGTCAAACAAAATTGGCAACAAGTACGCTCTGACGGATATGAATTGAATGGCGTACCGCGTTCAGTCTGGCGGTAGCGAATCTTCGTGTGGCGGTAGCGAGTCTTTGTGTGGCGGCTGGAACAGTAACTGCTGAATGTCAGCGACACGTAACTGAGTGAGAGTCTGAGAGACACGGTCGCATATAAGGCACTGAACATGACAGCAGCTGTGAGCCTTTCATACATATGGATCGCTTTGGAAAAATGGAACAAGATAGACAGACAGACAGAGGGGAGGAGCGCTCAACTGTTGCTGTTTCAGCTGCTGCCACTGCTGCATATAGGCGCGCGCTTGCGAATGCTTGCATGGAAGCGGCTACAGACTACAGACCGGACGTGTCCCTTGTCTTTTTCTCGTCGTTCACGGACCAGTTGTCTGGTCATTGACGGGGTTGGGTCGTATCGGATCTGTTGCATGTACCAGGCTGAGGGACTTGACACATCACATAATGAGATTATGGTGATTGGGATGGACCATACGCCCGGTGTGGTAGCACAGAGCGCCTAATCATGTCTATTGATAGTCGCTCATTCCCCCAGTTCTTCAGATAGTCTTGCTTGTTCTCTATCCAATTCTCAAACTACATCGATCCTGCATTTCTGTGCCAGAGGATCCTTGTCGCGCAGAGAACACGTGTAGGACTTGCAGGTACTGTTGCAAGTTGCAAGTTTGCAACGTAAGATGGCTGGGCACTGACAAACGCAAAACGGCAAAGCATTGCGGAGTACATACCTAATGTACTACATTAGGTACGTATATTTCAGAACTGTGTCCTGTGGACTGCGACACAGCGATACAGCATGCGGAAGAATCTGGGATAACCCGGGTCGAAAAGAGACAATACACACGGAGTACATAGGAACATCTTGACACAGGTACAACTACAAGCTACATTCAGGCTATCCTAGTACCTGACAATAAAATAATCAATCGGATCGCATCGGGCAAGAAGAAGGGTACATGAGTGCTCCGATTGGCGGATCTAATTTTAAGCGATTTACGAGCGACGCTTAAGAAAATCCTTTGTACAGTACATACGATTACGGAGTGCAGTACCTTATAGACCCCGCCTGGTCACAGTGGACCTGTCCCTTTCTCTCCCTCTCTCTTGCCACACCAGTGAGAGCGTAATGATTCAATGAACAAATCGCTCTCAATAGGGGAGTTGGGATAAGGCTGGCCGTGTCCAACTTTCAAGTACCTACCAACACAGGCTGCGCGGAATCTGCAGCGTTAACGTCACATGGTCTGTGTTCCGGCTGTTGTCAAGGCCTCCCTCGGGCCTCTCTAGAGTCTTGAGTGCGTTCCGTGATCGGCGCATCGGTCATGAGCATATGACCATTCGATTTTAGCAATGTGAGGAAGATTTGAAAGCTTTGGAGTCTGTTTGCTTCCGCCGCGAAAAGAAAAGGACGCAGTTACATACAGTAGACTGTAGTTTGTCTTGAGTCTTTTAGGGCAGGTGTACAAGGACGCGATAATACATATTATATCTCTTCCGAATCCAATCGCGATTGGCCCCGTAATAAGAATGGGGGGAGCCTCCATCAAATTAGGTCGCGAGTCGCGAGTCGCGACACGTTTCCACTAATGCGGCGTCACTTGAGATTCTCAAGTGACGCCGCGGCCTTAAAAAAGAGACTACACATGCGACTTGCGTCGCAGACCCTTTCTCTCAGTGTTTCCAACCTCTTGGCGCGTCCTGGGCCCTGGCACAGCTCCGCGTACTACTACTGTATTTTTACTAATCGTCCGGTGTGAGCAGTCACGAAGCCACGAATGCTTTTTTCTTTCAAGTTCACTGGGGCTCATCAAAGTCGCAGTGTCGCACTCTAGTCCCTGACGAATTGAATAGCTGGGTGACAACTTGTGCTCGAATTTATCGCGTCAGCGGAAAGCGCTTTGCCAGAACTAACGATCATTGCTCCGCTTTCGGTCAATCACTCCACTACCCCGCGCTTCTGTCATTTATCGTCGCTCCCTCACATTTCACTTGTGAGATGTTGTTGTTGCTTGTTGAGACACTTTTTGTGATGGAGGGACGCTTTCTACGAAGTTGTTGTATCAGGTGGGATTTGCATGTTTCCCTTTCTGTTCTTTAGTCACATTCCGTTCTGCTGGTTACCAAGGCATCTGGAGAGATTGCCCGAGACATCCGAAATTCAACACAAGGGAGATCAGTTTGGGCATTTGGTTAAAAGGGTTGAGGGAGCCCACTGAGGAAAGAAAAGGAGAGGAAAGAGGGAGTGGGGTTTTGTCGTGTTTTGAGGACTTAGTTCCTGTCGTGAGGATAATGAATTGAGTCTCGTTCTATCTTTTCATTTCAGTCCGGTAGATCGTGTCAGATCTATCACCAGTTCTTCTCTTGTCCTTTCTCAGTGAGCTGAGATTCTGTTCTTTGTCTGTCTGGACACCCGTTCGACCTTCCTTCGGGTTTCCACCTTTTTCGGCTCTCCGTCCTCCGAGTTTTTCTGTCAGGACGGTCAGGACTCAGGTGGTTGTGTTTGGTGAACGCACCCCGCTTCGTTGAGACAATTCGGTCTGAGGTTGCTAGCAGGCGCCTATGAGTATGTAGACATCCAACAATCGGTCAAGTGTTGATGACGATGGCGCCGATTACGGCGATCTGGCGATTGGGGCCGCCCCGGTCTAGGTACCTAATGGCATCGGAGTGGCCCGCAGCGAGCCCTGCGAATCCTAAATATTCAAGGGCCTGTCGCCTCTACCAGGTACCTATGTAACATAGAGGTACATATGTACTCCGTAGAACTGCTGTCACTGTTTTAGGCCCGCTCGCCCCTTTGGGTTCAATCAAAACTTCAACCCACTCGCGCCCTGAACAATTTTGGAACACAATCCCGTGTCGAGCCGCAAACTCCACGATCAAGAGACGCTCTGAAAAATGCCATGCTATTGGATGCGGTTTCTTCTTCCAGGGCAGCGCGGGGGAACGGCGCATGTTTTTTCTGAGCCCCTTGAAGAAGCACGTTGGCCAGAACGCTTGAACTACTTTCATCCAACCGAGCCCGGCCAGATACTCAACGGCAGATTCAAGACGATTGCAAAACTTGGGTATGGACGTGGATCTACAGTCTGGTTGGCGGAAACCTTGAAATGGTCAGAACAAGTTACACTCCAGTTATCAATCACAATGGCTTTGTTTTAACGTTCAAATAGCAAGATATGGTCCAAGTCAAAGCTCCCGCGCTACGTCAGCATCAAGATCGCAGCTCTAGATCATAATGGAGATGCTGCTGATGAAATAGAGTTTTTAAAGCTGATTTCAAATGCTAACCCGTCCCATGAGGGTCTAAAGTACATCCGTGTACCCCTTGATACATTCGACTTGAAAGGTGAGAATGGGACGCACCCCTGTCTAGTGTTCGAACCCATGCGGGAGACTCTCTACAAGTTCCAACGAGATCTGCCCGGGGAGAAATTCAAGCTCCCACTATTCAAAGCGTATATGTATATGCTTCTCCAAGCGTTGGATTACTTGCATACAGAGTGCCGTCTGATCCATACAGGTAAGAATCTCGCGTCTTGTTTTGACTCTTCTGCGTGTGATACTGACCATGTTAGACATCAAGGACGACAATATCTTGCTTTCACCAATGCCAGATTCTGATATCAAACCATTCGCGAATTACTGCAAGGCCAGCGCTCAGCCCAGGTACATCCGGCAGGAAGACGGACGCGTGACTTATGTGTCGCATGATGAAATAATCGGCACCCGGGGCATGGCGTGGCCTAGGCTTGCGGACTTCAATACCTGCTTCCCTATCCTACCCGGAAACTATTGCCATTCATCTCTAATCCAATCTGATCGATATCGCGCCCCTGAAGTATTTCTTGGCATCCCATGGTCTTACAAGGTCGATATATGGAATCTTGGTTTGATGGTACAGAAAAACCCTCAAGTAGATCAACCTCCTCATCCTTCTTTATCTTCTGCTAACCATCGCAGATGTGGAATCTCCTAGGAGATCACGACATGTTGGAGAGTTCTGTAGGCGACGACGGTAAATACGATGCACACGTCCATCTTGCTCAACTGATCAGTATGTCTGGGGAACCTCCGCCGCTTCTGGTAAAGAGAGAACGATTGTGTCGTGTGAACAAGCTGGATGAAGTTATCGTGAACTCGAAAGGTAAAGAGTGTGAGACAATGAACGAGTATTGGGGGGGACCGTTCTTCGACGATGAGGGTACGTTACACTTTGAAGACGCTAGGCTACAACTTTCGTCACCAAGATTGACTAATTGCTCTATAGGATGCATGATTCGCAAAGACTTGATCAAAAAGAAGAATAGCCTTCCTGAGTTTTTAAATGAATTCACGGAGAAGGATAGGAGTCAGTTCCTAGACCTCGCTAATAATATGATACGATGGTTGCCTGAGAATCGGAAAACCGCTGCAGAGCTTTTGCAACATCCCTTCTTCATTCATGAAGAGTAGTACTTGGACTCTGGAGGCGCATTGCTAAGCAATTGAGTGCTATCTCACATATATCCCGCACGCCGCAGGCGCACTTGCCAGTCACTTTGACAAAATGCCCTTTGCCCTGTCCGACGATAGATTATAGGAGATGACGTTAGACTGCAGTATCCGGGCTTGTCACTTGAGGCTTGAGTCGCGAGCGGAGAAGAGTACTCACAGAAACACGTCGCGTTTCACGTGCTTTCTTAGCAGCCTCACGCACTCCTCGTGCGACCTGCTCTGTCAGATAATACAATTACAGATATTATTGAAACTGGGTCCCTATATCACGATATAAGATCGATAAATGGTTGTAAGATACGAGAAATCGTCTGGAAATGGACTCAATTGCTTCCTTTGCTGGATAGGAGCTGGATGCATCATGCGCCGCTCTAGCTCGAAGCTCTTGGACTGCAAACTTGCATGGAAACTAAGCCAGCGCCGCTGAGCGGCCTCATACATCAAAGATGCCGGGCAGCCGGCTCAGACTGGGCTGACTGAGCGAGCTTTGACCTTTGCCTGCATTCAGAATATTTGGTATCGTCCGTAGCGAGGTGTCGCGACTCGCCTGCGGCCTGTAGTTGCCAGTGAGAACAATATGCACCAGTCGCCGCCAGCGAGTTTTGGGTTCAATGCGATACGGTCTGAAGTTACAGTTACTGGTCACACTTTTACATTAACGTTCTCTTCCAACCATGGAATGATGATTCTCACGGGCCGTTTCGCAAAGGTTGTCACACGGTCCTACACATATCGCGGCCGTACGCACACCTCCCGGCCTGGAGACATTGCACCCCGAGCTGGCGTGCGCCACTTGAGGTGACTGGCTCTTCCCGAAGTTGTTGGCTCCCCCGAAGCTGCGTCCTTCGGGGCCGCTGGTTCCTCAAGGAGTTGTCGGCTTCCTCAGAGTTGCCCACTTACCAGAGTTGGCTCCTCGTTCGGCGTGCGCTAGGACATTCAGGATTGGGAGTACGGGGGTCCGAGCAGAGGACTTGGCCACCCCGAGGACATTCGGGATATTCAGGCCGTTAGCCGGGCACAGACAGGAGGACTTGGAGGACATTGTACACTATATCATCGCTCTGAATTGACATTCATCAGTTCCAAGCCCATTATACTGCCCTTGTCACAGAAGTCGCCGTCGCGGTGAGAGCTGTGCACATCGCTGACAATTCACACGGACAACACTTCGTCACAGACTCTTCGCTGAACGTTCACCCCCGCCGAACTTGATCACCCGGGCTCTATCCTCGATTCGAACACGCACACGGCACGTTTGAAAATTGAATGCAATAACGAACTCGGTCTACGAGGTGGAGAAAGTAAAAGCAACTGATTTTACTTGCTGCGTTTATTACCGTGCAAACACCAAAACCACTTCTTGTGTTGTACAGTTGTAGTTGAAGCAGAATGGGTAAGAGAACTGCTGATTCCTGAAGAAAATTCGCGAGGGTCAAGTTACGCGTGGGGTCACGACTCACGAGTGAACACTTAACTGTCATGGACATGAACAATTTGTCGTATTCACAATCACGGCGTCGGAAGCTAGTACGTGATCCGAGATCGTTGACGTGCGTGCCAGACTCTAGTTGTGGCCACGTCCGCATGTGTCGTTGAAGAAAGCGATTCATCATTCCAATAAAAACAGTAAATCGATATCCATATTTAAAATGTGACATGTTGTCGTCAGTCTTTACTTTGTTGTCCTACATGCTTTGGCAAGTAGCTTGGAAGAGGCCGAGAAGAAAGCTGAGATTGACTTATGTCAGGGTGTAAAGGGTCTTCACAGAGTAAACTTGGAACGAATAGTCACAACTTACAAGTCACAGTAGTTACCAGTGACGAAAGAATAGCACTGAGCAGCAGGCCTCTATAAACAAGACCACCTCAAACAATGAATAAAAAGACCGGAAAAAGAGCTGTGACCGGTAGGCTGTCCCTGTTATCGAATCTGTCACTGGTCAGTAGCAGCACGAAGTGTTGGGCACCTGTACACACTTGAAGAAGTGGCAAGTGCGCACAACTGTCCACAATTTCTATTGATTAATGCACATGCTGGAGGATATGATAATAAAGAGTACAGTCGAGTCCTTTGTTTTGACGTTCACTTCGCAATCCATCATCTCGAGCAACAGCCATCCTCTAGTTTCTTCGCAATTGCAAATCGCAATTCCCTATCTCTGGTTCCAGTCTTCCTCTAGTTTCTTCCGAATTCATCATGTCCAGTACCAGCTATCTTCCGTACCTCATCCATCAGGCCTGTTCCCTGGATTGGACTTCTGAGTCATTCCCTGACGGACAAGATAGGACAAAGGAGGTCCTACAGAGCTGCCGAAGCCTGCTGATGGGATTAGCATATCCCACAGGGGTAAAGAATAAAGCTAAGCAAGAACCCAAAGCTATATTTGTCCGTTAAACTACCATCACGAAAGATTTAATGCTGTCACGAGGCTTTTCCCGCAACAACTAACAAGCAAAACTAGATAGAAGTAGGGTGCACAACACGTCCATCACCGGAGGGAGCCTTGTAGAAGATTCCAAGAGATGGCACCTGACAACCAGCTACAAACTGCAGCATCACGTCGACAAGAAGAAGCAATCACGGGCCACGTGTACGTGGATGACCCGAGGACTTGAAATGTGACGTGGATGAATTTCACCAAAGAGAAGGACGATGCAGCCCCAAAGGTCCGCAAAGGACAAATTGAGCAAGAAGCCCGACCCGAAAAAATATCAGGATTGGGACGAAACTAAGAAACGGGCCACAACCAACGAAGGTGTCGAAACCCTTGGAAACGCCCGCTTGGCCTGATACTGAGCTGCTTTGGAGGGTCCCAGATGAGCTGGTCTCACGGATGCACCTTGCCTTGGCCCTTATCAGGTGACAAGATGCGAACAGTCTAACAGATATACCATCGTCCTCGTAATTCGAATACCACGTGTCGTGGCACCCTCGTTTTCAAACGGATTGACGCTCGTCGCGTCTCTCGTTACCGTATGCGTCTGACCACGGCGAGTACGATGGCAATACAAACTATACAACGCCCCCCGCCGCTCAGCGGCCATGCCCCTTGGGCATCCGTTACTCTCGAAAGTCTCTTGATCTTCCAGCTCTCCGTGGGCATCAACTCACTGGTGAGGGCAAAAACCATTGCGCCATTGGCAGAATCAAGGGGTCCCTGGAGTCGACTCATTTCACGATTTGAGTTGTTTCGGTTCCTATCATCAGAATCAGTTTCAGCTTCTGTTGCAACTCGCTTTTCTTGCTTCTCTTTCTTTTCTTGCCTCACTTCTCTGGCTTCTATTAAACGACACTCAATGGCTTTTCTTGATTGTCTCGCGTCTCTCGCTTCTGCCGCTTGTCTCGCGTCTCTCGCTTCTACCGCTTGTCTCGCGCTTACCGCCTCTCTCGCTTCTCCTATTTCCCCCGCTTCCCTCGCTTCCCCTGCTTCCCTTGCTCCCCTAAGAGCCAACGGCTCACAATTTCACTTACTTACTCACTTGATTTACTTCACTTACTTGCTTCACTTCCTGATCAGCTTACCTGCTTTACTTCTACTGCTTATCTTGCGTCTTACAACGGCACACCATGGATTTTGTTTCTGGTCTCGCTTCCGTCGCTTCTCTGGCTTCTACCGCCTCTCTCGCTTCTCCCGCATACAGAATCCAATCAAGCGTAGAGAAAGTGCGCTTGAATTGCAGCGTCAAACTTTAAAAAGCCTCGCAGCAAGAAGATGCTCATCAAGTCTCGTCGCCAATGAAGAATTCTGCACTCTCCTTGGGCTTCATTACTGCCATTGCCAATAGTCTCTTGAGTCTTGATCTTCTATCTCTCCTTGATCAGGCCCAAAAAACAGCGGCAGAATTAATGACCTCCCGGAGTCGACTCATTCTACGACACTACGACTTGGGTCGGATAGGTAAAAACCTGGCAGGGGCCGCGAGGCTATCAGCTATGTATGTATAGCGGTGGGTCGCGGGATAATTCCGGGATCAGGTATTTCGGTGGACGTACATGTTAGACTCGAGAGCGTTGGCGAGCATACATATTGGTGTAATGAACGAGCACTTCCGGATTCCATGTATGATATCTCCTGGTAGAGTCTCCGTCTAGGTGCTTATGTGAGGAATCGGATATCCATGCCGACCCGACCAAAAGGTCAGAACACTAAGCTGATGAGAACCAGCTTAGTGCGGGATATATAGGTACTGTGTACATGCAAACGACGGACAGAGCAGTTACGGGTAACCGTCACACTTAGTAAACTGATCTTACGACTGCATCTTGCCTTATCAGATGGCAAGACGAGAAAATATATTCCAACGCCCTCCTAACTCGAACAGTGAACTACCGTCCACGTGGACCGCCCATGGTCAAACGGATTGGCGCTCGTCGCGTCTCTTGTTGCCGTGTGCCTCTGACCACGGCGAGTACGATAGCCCAAGCACCAGGCAATCTCCTTTGGCGCAATGCCTGCCTTTTTTTAGGCGTCACTCTAACCATGTTTCGCACGTCGTCCAATCTTGTCCCAGTCACTAGTGCCCTCTGCCCACGTCTCTAGGCTGACTCTGAACTCAATGATGCAAGCAGAGCCTCAGAGGTGTAATACTGTAAGTGTAAGTGCCCTCGGTCGAGACTCGAACGACAGTCTGCTATGAAATATGTCAGCGAAGCACTTAGCACGCCCGTCGCCTCTGCAACGTTTACGGTTTGATTGCCTTGCTCAACGAATCATGATCTACCTCTCGTGCAATACGAACCTTTTATTCATCATCACATTTAACTGCCAAATATTCAAGCCAGCGCATCTCGCAAGCCGAGGGAGTCTTCCCGGGTAAATGATTCGAAATTTCCTCCCATGTCATTCCCGTATCGGACTCTTTGAGTTGAATAAGAATTCTTTCTTCTTCTTCTGTCCATACCTCATCATGTAGATAGTCGGTTTTTCCTCGAGCCATCGTGATATCGAGTATATGACGGAGTACTGGCAGTGGCGGCAGAAGTGAGTGGCAGTTAACCTTTAAGAAATAATTTTGAAAAACCTAATCCGCCGTCTTACTTGCTTCCTTGAATCTTGGAGTGATAACGAGATTAAGTGCATGAGGCTGTAGGTCGGATGGAAGGCAAGATGGAAAGACTCAAGAGAGGAAGCAGAACTCGCCCGGGGATTTATAGTTTCACGGCTGGCTGGAGAATCGAGATGCAGCATGCTCGAGCCTGCAGGCTGAGGCTATGGATGACTCCACTAAAGTCTAACAGCCTGCCCGTGTTCGAAAAGTGCCATTCATGCTTTTGATATCGAGCTACCATGTTCAGAACAATGCACTTCGTGTTCAGACGCCCCTTGCTAAGCGACGGGTCACGGGGGCCGGGGCGCGAACATGGAAAGCGTGCCTTTGCAAGTAGGTGCCAAGTGGCCGTCCGGTTGACGGTAAATTGTAAACTTGAAACGGTAAATTCATGAATCTGAAAAGGTTTCTTTGAACAACTGGGATACACAATTACGCCGAGATTTGACGTATGCACACTGGTAGAGAGTAACTGGATGGCGTTGAGTCAGGAGGTAGGAAATTGTTTTGTGCCAAGCCTCAACATATTAGAGGGGGCTATATGAACTCCAGGCTGGGGCCGGCGGCTAGAAGAGCCTGGAGGAACTGTTGAATGTGAGTGACCACTGACGCCGCTGACGCGTAACTACGTCAAGGCATATAATACGTCGAACATGACAAGAGTCGGGCAGGAAAGAATGAAGTCTGGCGCCGGAACCCCGGGTTAGTTGTTTGCTACAGAGTAAATGTACGATGCAATAAACGCCGATCAATCGGGCGAACTGGTCTTCAAGGATGGCCAGGATGTAAGACGACAGATCGGCGCCGGGCCGGCGGCAGTGCCATTGACATCTCAAACATGCGTGATGGCATGATAAAAGAACATTGATTGCTTTAAAAAAAGGAAAAGGATAGAATACGGACAGGGAGCGTGTTGCTGTTCAGCTGCTTCTGCATATATGCGCGCGCTTGCGAACGCTTTGCATGGAGTGGCTAAATTTACTATGTACAGCCTCCTTTTCTCGACGTTCATCGGCAGCCATCCAGTAGGTCCAGTCGTCTGTGGCCCCACAAAAACACAAGACTTCAGCCACTTTTTGTCGCGGTGAGTGCAGCTTCTTTCACGACGTCGACAACCCATCACCTTTGAGCAGCGATGGTGGTGCCACCGCGTTCTTTGAAGGGCATTCAAGAAAAGTTCGGAGGTAAATAGTATGAATGGTATGTGTAAGGCCTTGAAAGCAGGCAAATCACCCACATGTATGTTAATGACGAGGTAGATCTCCCAAGCCTCGTTGATGGCATCAAAAGACGGTTCACACTGACCCTGATCGGGGTACGGAATGTACTCCGTGCATACCCAATGTGACGCTGTAAACGCAGTCTTGAATGCAGCTGCATCATTCACCTTCTCACAGATCTATCATCTGACATTTGCCATCCATTCTGATTGTAGCACCGTCGATATGTTCGGCCGATCCCTTGGCTTCCATGAAAGCATGCACCGCAGGATCTAAATCAAGGCCTCGATCTCGTCTTCAGCATATGTTCTCATACCCACATCTTGTCGCAAGCCTTGCCCACTCCCCAAATCGTAGTTCCCATGGCCAGTTTTCGTAACCATCTGCCATCTTTGTTCCCTTATCTTCTTCATTGACGTACTTTGACCGCGCCTCCCATCTGCTCCACCACGCTGGTGGCATAGGCCATTGCAATCTTATCTGATGTGCGGTGATGTAGTTCTCGTTTATCATATCATATCCATAATCCGTCAAAAAGCGTTCAATGCCCGAGGAGCTCGATGATCACACAGCCCAGGCTCCATGTGTCCGAGGTAAAGGTGAGAGGCGCTTCTGACTGAAACTGTGAATCACGTGGGAGCAATACAGCAAGTGCATGTAGAACAAATTGAGATTTCTCGTCGGGACGGAAGGCAACTCCGAAATCGCCAAGTACCAGGTTCGCCTCGCCTATCTTTAGATCATCGCTTGGTATACCCAACCACACTGAAGGCACCGCGTAAGATGGAACCGAGGGACGTGTCAAGGTTGCCTCGGGGTCGAGACATGCTACCGGGTCCTTGTCCGGCTCGCCGTAGCGTGCGTATAGTTGCTCTACTGAAAGGTTATCAAATGATGAGGGCAGTTGTAAGAAGAGATTTCCGAGATGAAGATCTGATACACGGGCTAATCTTAGCTGCGAATTCCGCGATAGCTCGGGGAATTTGCAGAAAAGCTCACCTCCATGGGCAAAACCTCTTTCGTGGACGATTGACGGGGCTATAACGAGCTGCAAGAAACCGAATCGTCCTGCGTCTTGCGAATCACGCAAGCTGCATCGTGCTGGAGGGTCACAAGGCAAGAATGAGTACCGTTAGGTCCAATCATCTCAAATCGATCCAGGACGGTGGGAAACAGCAGCTTTTTGATCTGTTCGTCTATCGTCCATCACGGGGCTCTGCGGGATTGAGGAGATGGTATCAATCTCGCGATGGCTCGCATCCGCGGTGCCGACTTTAATGGCAACATATTTTGTTATCTTCTCGTCAACAGCAAGCCAAACAGTGGAGAATGAGCCATGACCGAGCTTGTGCACCACTCGATATCGTTTGTTGAGTCGATCGTCAATATGAATGGATGATAGCGGCCAAGTTGGTTTTGTCTAATGTCCTCTACTCCGTCGAAGAATCCGTACGCAACAGGTAAGGCTGGCACGGTCGAAACGTGGCTGGATGAAGTTGGATCCGACGCGCGTGGTGAAGCAGCAGCTCGAGGAAACCCCTCTGGTTGCCGCGAGTCGGAGAGGATGTCAACGTAACGCGACAGCCACGAACTTATCTGCAGCGCACAAGTAATAGCCAAAATCCGCGCTAGATTAGTCGAAAATTGGAATTCATTGCTATTTGGACTTCAGTGCATAGATTGTGACGATGCGCAATCCACGATGCACGGTCTAGACTTGTTCTGATTTGAAATGAAAGCGCTCGTCTTCAATTATTATGTATGTACTCGGTCGCGTTCGCCGTGGATGGTCGTGAGTCATGACTCTTCGCTGTCCCACCAGCACGGACTTTCCCGGACCTACAGGCTACATACAAGGTACCTAGGTACACAAAAGAAAATAGTAGAGGAAGGGACGGATGCAAAAAGGCAGCAAAGGTCCTCACGAGTCACAAGATCGCAACTGCACACAAAAATGATGACCGACGGTAAAGACTCAAAAGACAGCAGTCCTCCCTGGACTACTACAAGACCTGACAGCTAGAACTGAAGAAATAAACTCGCATAACCTCACTAGGTACCTAAAACTGAGCAAGAGGGTGAAAAGTCTTTGTTCATGGCCAAACGATGCCGGACAATCCCGTCAAGCGTGAACGAACGTCTGGTTGGTCCAGCACAGGGCCTGGTGACCCACAGAACTCTGGCAACTCTAGGAATTACCTACCAGTGCTGAGTGACCACTGACCAGGCACCTTGTGCGATATGTACGCAAACGGCGGCAAACTTTGTACACGTGACATGAGTCGCGACCACTTTGTACCCACACATTTAGTGGCTGTTTTTCGCTCGCGACCGCAATGTTGAATCTTCCTGGTCTTTGTAATGGCAAAATACAATCATTATCTACTACCTTTTGTAATCCTCTTATTAGGAAGATAACATTCGACATCATGCAGCAGCCCTCGCAATCCACGGCATCTCCGAACGGCCGGCTTCGTTGGTCCCCCGAAGAAACGCTCCTATTGCTCGAATTGTTGCTTGAAGCTCGTCGTGGTCAGCAGCTCAACGGTAATAAGATTCGCGATATACGAGATGTCCTCGGAGGCTTCATTCCAACCTTGTCTACTAAATTTCCACATCGAAAATGGAATGTGAAGGCTATCGAGAACCGATTCTCATGGCTTAAGAGCACTTGGCAAGCTTTCTGCGCAGCAGAGGCGATACCCGGCACTACATACAATGATGAGACCGGAATGCTTCAGATAAGCAAGTCGAATGCTAAGGTTATTGAATTTGTACATAAACGTTATGGAAACTTTGTGGTTGCAAAGCCTCTACCAACAAACGATAACGTCTCTCGCTCTGAATGGGCGGAGATATTTCTTACAGACCTTCCAGCCAGAGACACTACCATTGATGCCCATGATGACCGAGGCTTCACGAAAGTTGCAGGAGCTGAGGGCGCAGAAGAAGGAGAGGGACAACATTTCCAGGAACGTCAAGAAGAGGCAGGAGGAGGCACTCAAGATAATAATGCAGGTGATGATAGCCCCGAGGAAGATGTATCTGACGAGGATAATTTGGATCCTCAACCCTCTCGCAGACACGCAAACAATACTAGTGCACTTACTGTCACGCCTTCGGATATCGCGAGACCAGCGGTCAGCAGCTCACGAAACGCATATACCACGCCCACACGGTCAAATGGACCACCAAACCGCTTGGAAAGAAGTTTACAACCAAAGCGAGTTATGGAACAGTCATCCGAGCTACCACGCGTCATGTCTAACGTCTGTCGGCCAAGGAATGAAGGTTCAAAGGAGCATATAATAATTCACCAGGCAAGATCACCATATGCGGTGGAGATAGAGAAGGCAAGCAGGGACTGTCAGTTACTCTTTGAGGATTTTGGAATACCTACTATGATGAAGGTCATCTTGTGGTTGAAGGAGGATACAATGAATGCTCCAATTTGGAACTCTTTATCTTCGAAAGAGGCCAAGATAGTGCTGGTTGAAACTATTCTCGGTGCTGAGCTCTCTCGTTAGATTCAAGACTATCTATCAAGGAATTCGGTGAGCACGTGTACAGCTTCACATTTTGTCTAGCAGATCTTTTTACAACTTTGAAAATGCATTTCCAATGTTCAATTTCCATTTCGATTTGCCATTCCGTCCCTATGAATATGCCTCCCAAAGTCACGCTGCAACACATCACGCACCTTTGTCGCGGAAAGGCGATAAAGCCTTCTTGATACTTGAAGCACGAGTCACGTCGCACGACTCGCAGCTAAGTCAAGAGCTTCACGCTCATCGTCATCCAACAACGTGATTTCCTCTAAAGAGACTGATTCCAACTCATGAGGATAATGGATACTTCCCATTTAATTTGATGAATTTTGACAACGCGGTAACTGCATAGACAACCTTCACCTGCACACACACAACTTACAAGGAACGGATCTTCCGGAGCACACGCTATGATGAGTGATTCCAACAGCACTCTTCTCACTGCTGCAGCTCCAGTGCACTGCCGCACCGAAGAATCGATACTGCGAAGCAAAGCAAATGTTATCATCGGCATCTTCTTCCACCCGAAATCGATTTTTTTCTCTTGGATATTCGCTTCCTGAAAGGTTGTCATGGCGCCGTGCAAACTCTACCAATTGAGACGAATTTCCATGTCTTTATAAAATGTCAGACGAAAACGGCTAGCGCGTCCAAAATATGCAATCGAGGTGGGTAACGGGTTCGCAAATGTGTGCAAAGTTTGTCGCCGTTCGTGGATCACACGATTCACACCCTAATAATACTCCGAAGATCCATCATATCATCATATCATCACATCTTCATCATTTCCCACAACATCTCACTGTCTCACATAACAAACACACTAACAGCCGTGGACTTACATACTAAATTTACCAGAGATTTCGGGCCGATTCAACGACGAGACGTTCAAACAGCCAGACGACTGGATGCCTGGCGGAGAAGAGGACCCCGTCTGTGACTGTAGGCGCTTCATCACCCATGCAACCATTCGCAACTTGCAAGAGCGCGCATGCGAAGTCCATGGCACAGTGGCACTGCCGCCGGCAATCTCTGCCTCTAAAACATGGCCTTTCTTGGACGTTGGGTAACAGTTCTTCCGTTTAATCGGCGTTTGTTACCTACAACGCACTGCCACATCTATTCTGTAGCAGAGAATGAAACAGCGGTCCACTCTTCGCCGCCCGACTACGATGACCTGCCAGATTCGATGCCTTATGTTACCGTGGCGCAATTACGCGTCGCTGACAATCATTCATTCCTACTCCAGCCTCTAGGCGATGGCCAGAGCCTGGAATTCACTTGAGTAATAAGTATACGTTGAGCCTTGGCACTGTGCACACAACAATTCGCTATCGCCAGATTAACGCCATCTATTTACTCTCCGTCAAACCTGCATATGCCAAATTTCTTCGTACTTGTTGCTCAGAAGCTCAACAGACTGTTCAGATTGCTTCAGAACACATTGCACAAGACTTTGTCTTGTCAGGGAAATGTCTGCATGGACCGCATCGGGTGTGACAAGGGCCAGTGACCTGGGGCTTGGCACGAGAGAAAAACGTAACAATCGGCTTTGGCTCTCAAAAGGCCTCTGAAGAACTCTGTCTCCTCCGATCCTTGAGAAGCAAAGTCTACCATCTATATATGAACTTCAGACTCACATGTCTAGGACTCCTCAATAAGTCTCCTCCGCTTCCTGAAGTTCCTGCTGGACAGTAGATCATGGATGCCCTGAGTGAAAAATGTCGTCATACAGGGCTCAGAGATGATACCGTGCCGCTTGTGCAATGCGAATACCCTCGATGACGTACGCGGAATGTCCACAATGACGTGTGACATCGGATGAATGGATAGAGCAGATGAGGGGAAAAGGAAAGAGCACAACAACTTACAAGAGGCCCTCTTTCCTCCCGAGAAGGGAGCGTTCTTCCTTCTTCTGTATCCTATTCTTAGTCATTATTGTCAAATATCTTATATCGATGTTTATTCAGCGCCTCGACCCAAGGTAGAATCGAGTGATTCGAGTCGCGACACTCCGGGTTCCCCGAGTCCCTAATCTTGATCATCACACCACGGTCCACGGGAAGAAAGTTCAAAGCAACAAGAAAGACGAGAGTGTGAGGCCTTTCAGAAATTATCAGAATTGTATATGACTACAACCAAGTTGAACCAACCTCTAGGCTCTGCTCACTGCTCCGTCGTATTTTCATCGTCATGGATTTCCTTCCACCCCATCCCAAGACGGGAAGTAAGTGGACAGCGGAAGAAGATAGAATTCTTCTTCAACTCATAGAATCCGGTACAACATGTTGGGCGGAAATTGCGAGGCATCTACCTGGGAGGTCTCCCGTGGCATGCGAAAGACGCCATCGTGTATATTTAGCCGGGCGGTGAGACGAAGTTTTCATGATGAAAAGGATCAGATCATCAGATTGTATGAGAGCCTAGAGGTAGGTCATAAATGGTCAAGCACGGCAATAATCAATTAAGCATTTCAGACGCGTGCTTCGCTGACATAATGAACGCTCGACAACTTAGATGTTGGCTAGACTCACTGAATCAGGCCGGGGGCCAAAAATCAAGATTGAAAGTGAGCTGTCTATCGGTAGCGTCTACGTGGCCCGTGATGATCAGCCGAAAGGTTGCACTGAATCGATGGATATGGCAGAAACTTTGAAAGAGCCGGCGTCTCACTGAAACCAGAAGAATCAGCCCGTCACCAACATAATACATTACCCTTTCCCCACGAGAGCCAGATCTCAGACTCCAGAGTCACTAAGAAGTCAGGACAAGTGATGTACTGATAGTTCTATATCGGAGAACGATACAATTTTGCACGCATAGTTGAAGTATCTATTACCTGCCGATTCGCGAACCTGTGTCTCGTGAGCGAGCGAAGATGTGGAGAGTTCGAACGAGCAAGTTCCCAAGTAACACCACGCAGCACGCTGCGAAGTAGGCGTTAGTAGTTACACGGTACAATCGCACAAGTGTCTCCTTCATTGACTCACGAGTCACGGTTTGATCATGGACATGAATAGAGCTTGGAGTCTCGACTCTCATATATATGTGTAGCAATCTATACATTCCTTCAATCCCGACACCTGTTGCTCAATGCTGGCCATCACTTTTGCAAAAATATTCTTGTTTGCATTGCTTTTCAAGTTCAACTCATCTCGCGCCGTCAGTGACAGGTCACACTGCACAGTCCGGTGTACACTGTAGGCACAAACACATAACAAGAAATCCGTCAACTATGTGAGCATGTTGAATGTTGTCGTGGGCTCATATATCTCCGGCCACTCCCGGGGCCCGGCCGCCCGGGCCCGTGAAACGCTAAATGCCCGGGGCGACGCTGCTCTCTCTGGCCAGTGGCGAGGGCGCCCGACCAAGCTAATGATTTCCGTGCTCGACGAACAATGGACATTACATAACTCTACGCTCTCATACATTCTGGTCCCTTTCTTCCTTGAAAGCTCGTCTCAATACTCATTTCTGGCTTGAGGATTGTAAACAGTTCGAATGGTGTTTTTTGCAAGCCTCGGGAGACCTCCCAGGGAGATGCTTCGAAATTTCCGTCCATGTCTCACCGGACTCTCTGAGTTGAAGCAGAAGATTATGTTCTTCAGTTGTCCACCTGGGTTTCGTTTTGGCATTGGGATCGGGTAAGTGTTCCATGACGACAGGTCTACGACGGAGCAGATGTTTTTGGTGACTGGTAGTTGAATAAAATTCCTTCCGAAAGGCCTCACACTCCGTCTTTCTTGCTGTGAGATATTTCTGAATGATGACAATATATGTCTTGATGTCTATCTCGAAAGACTCTGACTATCTCAAGGAATGGCCCATGGGAGACTGAGCCGACTATATAAACCCATACATAAGCGCTCTGTGCACTGCTACCATGATCATTATCGGATATCCATATGCAAGAGCGCGCATGCGAAGTCCATGGCACTGCCGCCGGCGATCTCTGCTGCTGAAGTATTGCCATTTTTGGCAGTTAACGACTAGTTCTTCCGTTTATCCGACGTTTGTTACCTACCGGCGGGCGATTTAATTCCATCCCCCTCTCCTCTTCCTTGGACATACATACATGTCATTGTATGATACATCGCGTATTTATTCTGTAGCGAAAAATGAATCAGCGGTCCACTCTCCGCCGCCCGACTACCTAGGGTGACCTGTCACGTTTTCAATGTTGAATGCCTTATGGAACCGTGACGCAATTGCGTGTCGCTGGCAATTATTGGTTCCTAATCCAGCCTCTAGGCGATGGCCAGCCGCCAGAGCCCCGGAATCCACACAGTTCCCCTCGGGCCTCGGGCCTCTTGAGTAACAAGTATACGTTGAGCCTTGGCACTTGTCGTCCGTTTAGGTAGGTGGTATGCCCCACAGTGTGAGTGCCATCTACGCACATGCATTGGTCGTACGTTAGTCAATAGCTTTTACGTTCGATAAATGCGAGAGTTAGCACGAGACATTCCGATGTCACATCCTCTCTCCTTTTATTGAGCGTCTTCGTCAATTAGCCGACTAGCCGCTTGCATTTCCCGATGCTATACGGAGTAGGAAGAATGAGCTCTCCCCCTCTAGATAGACCGGTCGCTCAGCGCTGGGTGATCTATTCCGTAGAGACAGAATAGATCAACCATCTTCCTGAGCATCGTCTTTGCCACAGCACTCAACAATTCGCTATTCGATATGATTCGCCAGATTGAACGCCATCCATTTACTCCCCCGTCAAACCTGCATATGCTAAACTGCTGCGTACTTGTTGCCCAGATGTTCGAAAGACTGTTCAGATTGATCAATCCACCGTTTAGCGTTTCAAGTTTCTATATATAACCCAGGCGAGTCTGTGTTCTCTCTTGAGTTTTTCCACTTTGCCTTTCATCCAACATACATTACAACCTTACCTTCACGAGCATGACCAACGAGGCACGACACACGTGACCCAGACAAGAACCGCAGCATCAGGACTCAACTCAGCAAGTCAGCATGCACCTTATCGGGGCGTACGACAGAGTGCACAACAGGCCGCGCATTTGCTAGCTGATCACGAAATGTTTCAAAACACAAGACTTTGTATTGTCAAGCCCAGGAAAATGTCCGCATCGGGTCAATGGGCAGAGCAGGTGAGGGAAAAGGAAAAGAGTACAACAACTAACAAGAAGCGCTCTTTCCTCTCAAGAAGGGAGCGACGAGCGTTCTTCCCTTCTTCTGTATCTTAGTCATTCTTGTCAAATATATTATATCGATTTTCAGTCAGCACCTCGACCCAAGGTGGAATCGAGCGACGAGTCGCGACACTCCCGAGTCCCCGAGTCCCTTATCTTGATCACCACACCACGGCAAGAAAGTTCAAAGCAGCAAGAAAGACGAGGGTGTGAGGCCTTCCAGAATTGTATTTGACGACAACCCACCTCTACTCCGTCAGCCTCCGTGGTAGATTCATCATCATCATGGGACCCCATCCCAAGACGGGACGTAGGTGGACAGCGGAAGAAGATAGAGTTCTTCTTCAACTCATAGATTCCGGTATAACATGTTGGTTGGAAATTTCGAGGCATCTACCTGGGAGATCTCCCATGGCTTGCCGAAACCGCCATCGTGTATATTTAGTCGGGCGGTGAGACGAAGATGTCATGGTGAAAAGGATCAGATCATCAGATTGTATGAGAGCCTAGAGGTAGGTCATAAATGGTCGAGCACGGCAATAATCAATCAAACATTACATTTCAGACGCGAGTTTCGCTGACATAATGACGCTCGACAACTTAGACGTCGGCTAGACTCACCGGGTCAGGTCGGGGCGGGCCCGGCGGGGGCCAAGATTGGAATTTGGAAGTGAGCTACATATCGGTAGCGTGGCCCGTGACGTGTTCCGAATGGGACGCTCCCGGGACGTCCCGGAAGTAAATCTCGGAGATCGGAGGGCCGGAAAAGGTGGAAACCCGAACCAAGATCGAACGGCCAGACGGACAAAGTCTAAAGAACAGCATCTCAGCTCACTGAGAAAGGACAAGAGAAGAACTGCTGATAAATCCGACACGATCCGCTAGACTAGAAAGAGAAGATAGAACGAGAGTCAATTCACTACCCGTACGACAGGAACTAAGTCCTCAAAACACGACAAAACCCAACTCACCTCCTCTTACCCTTTCCTTTCCTCAGTGGGCTCCCTCAACTCTTTTAACCAAATGTGAAATACCCAAACTGATCTCCCTTGTGTTAAACTTCGGATGTCTGGAGCAATCTCTCCAGATGCCTTGAACCCTTGGTTGCCAACAGAACGGAATGTGACTAAGGAACAGCAAGAGAACCATGCAAGCCCAACCGGACACAAAAAGCTTCCTTATCCATTACCCGCAGCTCCTTTTCATCTTTCTGTAATACCCCGAGCCACTGTCTCAGGCACTCACATGCTTCGATGATGTCCATTTTTAAGCGACTCCGACGATCGGAAAGAAGCATCTTTGCGGAGAAACAATCGCTCCCAATCGTGTTGAATCGTCAGACATTGGCGGACAGGCAAGGACATTGTCACAGCCGCAGCTGGCACAGGTAAGCCATACTCGAAGACGACTGATCATCGAAGCATGTGAGTGCCTAGAAAAAGATAACAAGGAGCTGCGGGTAGTGGAGAAGGAAGCTTTGCACGGGGCCGGGGGCCCAGGAACATGACTTTTCTAGAGACGATGAGGCCGCCGCTGTGTTACTCTCCGCTTCATAAGTTCATCCACTAGTCAATGATGTCGAATCAATCCTCATCGACCCTGGGAATCGGATCTTCTTGGAAATACTGACGAAAATGATCCACGTCTTTTGGAGAAACCATGCTGCGAGCCCCATGTCTAGCCGAAACAAAACGGGCGAACTTCGACTGAATCTTGTTCGGACTGGGCAATACTCGGCCTTGGTCCAAGCCGTGTCGCTGCACTTCGCCAAATAGTCGTCGTGATCAGTGGTCAAGCGAGCCTTCTCTGTTTCGTCCTCGGTCTGCTTTCTCTGCTTCCTCTTGGCGAGAGACGCGTGATTTTTCTGTTGCAGAGACGATTATTTGCCTATGATAGGAGTGGAAACAGGGAGGAAAGGTATACTTGCCCGACTTTCGTCCGTCCTTGCTGTGAAGTGCGTCTTCACATGGTCGATCTCGTCATGAGCTCGTTCATTGCGCTCGACCAGTCGCTAAGGAAGGTCGCGCTCGACGGCCATTGTAGCGTCATCGGAGACTTCTAAAGCTCCGTGGATGAGCTCGAGTTCTTCCTAGTCGCAAGAAGTCAAGAGGTCCATCCCCCTTATGGAGGCCCTTGTCGGCGCCGATGGGAGTACTCCATTCCATTCCTTCCAGGACTTCAATATGCGATCCTTAAGCACAAGAAGGCGATTGGCAGCCTGGTAAAGGGAATTCCATCGTGTACCGTTGGCGTCAATGATCTGGCAAGGAAGGTAAGTTTATGATCGAGCTTGAGGTTCCGAGGGGTTCCGCGATCAGGGTTGGAAGAAGTTCCCTGAGAGTAGGACTGGGTGGCTACGTCCTATGAATACTTTTCCAAGTAGGTATGTATACTGGTGGGCGATTCAATTTCATCCCCCCCTACCTTATTCTGAGTTTAACGCTCGCAGCGGCAGACGGGCGCCGCTCGCCAGGATCGCAAGCAAAGACACAGCTAGTCTCGATCCCACTGTTCCAGCTTTCTTGGAATACGAGCATGGGCAAGAGCGGCGCCATTATCGCGACAAAGTCTTTGCAAGAAGTCGCATAATCAGTGTCATTGAACGGGTCCAATTGAGTCGATTGCGGCAGTCTGGTATGCGACATTCCTTCTTTGGATGATTGCTGAGCAGGCAAAGCTCCAGTTTCAACGTCTTTGGCTGCAAGCTTGAGTGTTCATTGGAGCTCCAATTTGAATAAATCTCCTTTGTTGAAGAAAGGGATTTGCACGGAAGCTGGGATTGAGTGCGGCGCGACGAAAAAGGTTGAGCGAAAACGGGAACCAGTGGGGACAGGTGGTATAAAAGGTACCATGTGGTCCGTAGTAACACTCAAAAAGAAGGTAAAGAACGAGTCAACCTAGTAGAGGTGAGATATCCAATTTTGGTACACACGTAAGTTAACAGTTTATTGGCATCATTACGAGGCTTGGAAGAACTGCCTCGTCATTAGCAATCCATGTGGCTGATTTGCCTGCTGTAAAGGCTGCCCACACGCGATTCCTACTGGATCCCTTCGCAAATTTTTTAAATAGCTTCAAATGGCGTGGTGGAATTGTACACGAGGTTGTTTCGTGGATGAAGCTTGCACTGACGCCGGACAAGTCGAGACGAAAAGTGTTGCCGTTTATGTGGGGCCAGTGCAGATACAAAGATCCATTATCATCATCATCCACCATCTTACAATCCCTAACAAAGACAGGAACAGGCGCAATCTACATACTAGGTCTGTATACCAGACATCTCAGAGATAGATAACGTATATATCCATCTGCGGCTGCTCTAATAGTCAGGCGTTGGTGGTTGCCGCGGTAAGGGCGATTTTGGTCGATCACGATGTCGCGCGCAGCCTTCAGGGCGGGGATAGCCTTAGGATAAGGTGATATGATAATACGTGGTGGGGCAATTATTGGATAGGTGTTTGATGCGAAAATGCTAGAAATTGTTTCTTGGAAATGGTGTTGTGTTGAGGGAAACGCGACCTCAAACGCGACGGAAAGTGAGGGCAAACGCGATTAAGTGGGTCAGTTTTTTGTTCTCGACTTAACCAAATGTTCTCGGCCAAAGTCACCCACTAGATATAGTGGGTGTCCTTTTCAAAAGGTTAACAACTTAACACCCACGAGTAGGTACATACATAGGTAGGTATGTAGGTACCTAGCCTCTAGGTACAACGCATCCATGCACTTGATTCCAGAGAGCAATCAATCCTAAGCTTTTATCTAGCACCAGGTTTGGCTATGACTCATGCGCTGAAGATAAGTTCTTGGCTATCCCGTCCACTTCTCTCGCGATACGCAGGGACCAAAAGGATTTCCTCGAGCTCGTTCTTCACGACGCGCATTGGATCCAACCTCATCCAGATGCGGTATTCGACTATGTCAGCATTACCTGTTGAGTACGGAATCATCGAGGGAGTAGAGGATATCAGACAATACCGACTTGGCCGCTACCATCCAGTTCATATTGACGATCGACTCAACAATCGCTATCGAGTGGTGCAAAAGCTCGGCCACGGCTCATTCTCCACTGTTTGGCTCGCTATTGACGAGGAAACAACGAAATATGTTGCTATCAAAGTCGGCACCTCGGATGCGAACCGCCGCGAGATTGATATTGTCTCTCAAATCGCGCAGGGTGCCGTAATGGACGATATGCGAACAGATCAAAGGCTGCTGTTCCCCACCATCCTGGATCGACTTGAGATTCTCGGACCAAATGGTACTCATCCTTGCCTCGTGACCTCTCCAGCACGATGCAATTTGCGTGATTCGCAAGACGCAGGAGGACTCGGTTTCTTTCAGCTCGATGTTGCCAGATCTTTTGCCGCGCAACTCGTTATGGCCCTGTCAATCGTCCACGAAAGAGGCTACGCCCACGGAGGTGAGCTTTTATGAAGTTCTACATGCTATCGCAGCTAATCTTGAACCTGCTTTTAGATCTTCATCTCGGCAATCTCTTCTTACAAATGCCCTCATCGTTTGAAAGCCTTTCCGTAGAACAACTATACGCACGCTACGGTGAGCCGGACAAGGAGCCGGTAGTATGTCTCGACCCCGAGGCAGCGTCGACACACCCCTCGGTCCCATCTTACGCGGTGCATCCAGCACGGTTGGCCGTACCAAGTAATAGTATAGAGCTAGGCGAGGCGAAGCTGATACTCAGCGATTTCGGAGTTGCCTTCCGCCCAGATGAGAAATCTCAGTACGTTTCACACGCACTTGCTGTAATGCGCCCACCTGAGTCACAGTTTGAGCCAGAGGCCCCCCTCACTTTTGCCTCGGACATATGGAGCCTGGCCTGTGCGATCTTCGAGCTTCTTTCGCATCGGACGCTTTTTGACGGGTATTATATAACGCGCGAGAACTATATCACCGCACAGCAGGTTCGTCTGCAAGGGCCTATGCCACCAGCGTGGTGGAGGAGATGGGAGGGGCGACTGAAGTGGTTCGACGAAGAAGGCAGGCCAACAACAATAAGCTCTGATTTCTGGACATGGGAAGGACGAGTTGGGGAGTGGGTGCGAGACTCGCGACAAAAGTGGGAGATGGGCACATTTTCTGAAGATGAGATGGACGCGCTGATTACGCTCCTGCGGTGCATGCTTTCATGGAAGCCAAGCGATCGGCCGGACATATCAAAGGTGCTACAATCAGAATGGATGACAAAGTGGGCGTTACCTGCATACCGGAAAGGCTTGGAGGAACACGTCCCTTGTTCGAACTAAGGCATGTAGCAATCGCCATTCGGTATTGCATCCAAAGTGTGTCCTGAAACCCTAAGCATTGAGGGCGTACTGAACAAATAGACAGTATCCATATTTGTTCAGCACGCCCTCACTGCTGCAGAAAGAGAGGGGGATAATTAGTGAGAACTCGAATTGGAGAGGCTTAAGCCGCAAGTGAGCCTCCCGGGCACGAGAGAAGGACTCGTTTCTATGCTCCTGGGAGCGCTTCACACGCGATCTGAAAGGCTGGAAGCACCCGGAGTCGCCTCTTGGCTCTGGCCCGGGGCTAGGCGAGAACGCCGCGGGTTCGTTGGCAGGCCTTTTTTGTGATACGGAAGACTCAAGCTAACCGTTGACGTCCCAATGGTTTCGTTATTCCTGTTGTTTGACACCTTCTAATGCGCCGTGAGGGGCCGTGTGTTGACAGCGGTAATAGTAGCAGTTTGCCACGGCTGGTCACAGCGGGCACAGAAGGCACAGAAGGCGGGCGAATGACGCTCTTTCAACAGAGAGAGTAGATCAAAGAGGAAAGGACAGAGTGTACGAAACGTGCGGCAGGCGTTGAGCTGAGCTCTAGTAGGCTGTACTGAATCTGCAGCGCTCACGCGACCTATGTCCTCGGATGGCCAGCGGCGAAGCGCCCGAATCGCGAGACTCGCTTCTGCTGAGGCCCTCAGCGGAGGCCCTGATTTGTGCCGCCCACGACGCAAGCTACGGCCAGTGAGATTTGTGCATGAGCTGTGGGTAGGGGAGAAGGAAGCTTTGCACGGGGCCGGGGCTCGGGGGCCCAGGAATAGGTCACTACCTAGGTATGTTTGTAGGTACGGCTTCTCTGGAGACGATGAGGCCTGAAAGTTGACCCTTGTGATTGGGGTGATTGTTGGTTGTTATTGTTATATCGATGTCTCCAGCAACTTGCAAGCCTCACTCCATCCCGTCCTCTGACTGTCTATTTGCCCCCCATACATACAGTGGCCCAGCAAGAATAACACAAAACTTTTTCTACTTGATACATTTCAACGGGTGGTAAGCAAGTTATTGATGCAGTTAATTATTAAGAGTTCATGATATCATAGACACTGCTCAATGAAGCATTTTTGACATTTTTATGGCACGTTTGAAAAAATGTGAAATAAACAGGCGCGGTGATCCAAAAGGGGTCCGATATGGCGTTGGGCGTTATTAGGCAAAACTGAAGAAATTGTGCGGCGACGCGTAGCGGAGGCGCACATTTCG
>QEQW01000145.1:0-48721 GCA_004016085.1 Claviceps quebecensis
CAGGGCTGGCAGCTGAAGCCAAGTCCTTGGTCGACAGACAACTGAAGTTTGGAGAATGTCTACTTAGTACTTGTAGATTGCTTTGGCTGGTCTTGATTGGTGTGAGCGTGTATGGATTTTTTAGTGACCGTACAAGGAACAATCCAGATACACGGGGCCACGGGCATGAGGACGAGGTGGTTTTATTCCACGTTGTATCCATGGTATGCTTGTTGGAAGTCGCCAAGCTGTGACCTACCTACACTACGCCGGCTATGAACTGTCGGTGCATGAATACAGGATTGAGGCATTGGAGATGTGATTCCACGAGGATCATTTCCAAGCGTACAAGCCCGCCAGCGTATACCTATTCACGCGAAATTGAGTCTTGGCAGTCATCTCTGTGGTTACATGGTCAGAATTTGACGATGTTTATCTGACGCCCGAGCGATGAGGGCGAAGATGTGTAGCCGTTTCTCAGGCGCTCCGGCCGGATACAAATAGCAGGCGATTCGCGAAGGCCCCCTTTCAGATAGATCAGGGCCCTGACAAACATTCTACTCTATAAGATCACAGAGACTTCACAAAGTACACCAATCCAGTTCTTTCACGTTTCAAAAACAAAACCACCATTGCCTTCACTATGAGAGTATTCGTCGCACTCGCCTTTGCTTGTGGCGCTCTGGCGGCTGCAGTCCATCCTCTGGAGGCCGCTGCTGCTGAAGCGCATGGCATCTTGTCTGCCGAATCTGATATTCAGGATGCCATCTTTGACATAGATGCCGCTCCCGAAATGGCCGGGAATGTTTCATGGCAAGGCACGTTGCATCGGAAGGATTCTGCCGTTAAGGATAATAGTAGCCTCTCAAATAGTCAATATGCCGCTCTCCCCAAGGGGCCCATGAAACGGGTACTGAAGCAGCCAAAGCATGAGTAATAGGTAGGGAAGACAATGTCAAGGGAGGTCGATTGTTTAGTCCGCATTGCGTTGGACAGCAAGGTTCGAGCTCCCTCTGATGAGATGCTACATATACGAAGTTGACCTGAAGAAACGTAGATGTTTAAATGCTGCATACTGTACGTCGTCGGTGGCAGTGGACGATGCCAAAATCAGGGAGTACATCGTCGCTACCGCTGGAAGGGTCAATGTCAGGTAAGCCGAGCAGCCATTCTAGACCAATGTGTTCCAATGAGTTGCCGCGGTTGAGACAGGTCAGGTATTGTATCGTAGCATCAAACGCGTTTGTTCTATTGCGGAATCTGCTTCTTTACAACCTTTGGTCTCGAATATGAGTACTTTCAGATGTGGCCATATGTCGTTTAATCCGTCTCGCCACATCGACACTGGCCCCGGATCCAGTAAATCTGGATCGGGGCCGATACAAAGCTGCTCGAGTCTTGGAATCGCGATGGATTGAGGAAACTACCAAGGCTCAAAGAGTTAGTTCGTTGCTTCTGCGCACCGCCTGTCAGTCGACAGTTCATATATGTGTCGGTAGGGAAAAGAAGATACCATGAGCAAGAAAGAGAAGGAGAAAAGACGGAACAGAAGAGCTTTTCACTTAGGCTCTTTGACACGGGGACACACACTACAGGGAACGGTAATCCTTCACTATCTTTTTCTTTCATGCGCAAAGTCTTCAGCCTGGGAAGGAAGGAGATTAATGGCACCTTACGGTACCATTGTTCCGGAATTCCCACGAAATCCAGATGTTCCAAAGAGCTGGCAGCTTTTTCGAGGGACGAATGAGGGAATGCTCCTGGCTTATCTACTCTTTGCCGAAAAGCAATTCCGAAGTTGCTCTTGTCCACAAAGAGATACCTTAGCCAGTTCAATGTCTTCCCATTCGAAGGAAATAAAAAAATCATCTGGTAGATTCCATATTTTCAAATAGTCAGCATTGGTTGAGTGAGGATCATGCCGGCTGGTATCACGATCTTCCTGGCACATCCCTTTCCTGCCCAGGACAGCTTTTTTTTTCCAACTCCTCGAGGCCTGGGTCCCGCATCCTGCGCCTCTCTGAAAATGTCATGTCGGTCCCATAATCGGCTCAAGGAGCTGGTGAGCATGCATGTCCATTGCTTCGAAACCTTCGAGACGGGAGGGTTGACTAAACTGAACCCCCTACGGAGAGGTATAGTAATAGGAGAAACGCGCAACTTGTTCCAATGTACATACCTAGGTACCTACTGAATTGACACGACCTTAGAAAAGTGGAGCATGACATAAGGACCTTCTCAAATGCACGCAGCACCGCCAAGAACTTCAGGGCGCATCCACAAAACAATCCAAATCTCTCGAACAAAGAACCAACCATCGCAATGTCCATGTCCGATTCCGAAGAGCCGCTCGAAGAGATCGATGGGGGAGATGACCTCTTTGGAGACGAAGGCGACGATGATCTGCCAACCACCTCGAAGGTGCGAGATCTCGACGACGATGATCTAGCTTCCGATCCCAGCGACGACGGCCGTGGCAGACGAGGAGCATATGAAGATGAAGACCCTCATCCACACGAGACGCGAGACCGAGTCGTCATGGCCACTCAGACGTACCGTCATCAGATTCCCAATCCCAAAGATGGAACGGTAAGAAACCTGTCGAACGGTGTCCTGCAGTCATGGCGCTGGCGCATTGAGCTAACATGATGTGAACAGCTTGCTGTCATGCGCGTCCCCCAATTCATCAAATTCTTGCCCGAGCTGTACGATTCTTCCAATTTCGTTCCGTCTGAGTTCGACATTTCCAACGCGAAGTCGGAGCGTCAGATTCATGTCGCACGCGTACGTAAAGACGAAAGTACCGGACTGCTTCATAGCAACACGAACATCTATCGCTGGAGTGATGGCTCATTGACCATCTCTGTCGGTGGCGAACATTACGAAATACAAAAGAAATCACTTGCTCCGGCCCCAGGCAAGCCCTACAATGAGCTTCACGACGGCCATTACTACGCTGCGGCGGCCGAGCTCAGCAGCAATCTTCTCATGACGGTGGGCCACTTGACCGAGCAATTCAACGTACGACCCAACAAGGCCGTTGGAGATGATGCCCTGGCAGCCTTGGCAGAGCGCATGGCGCAAGCGAGCAAGTCTGGAAAAGATGGCGACAACATCATTCGCACCACCAGAGATCCTGAGCTACAGAAGAAGCAGGCCGAGATGGCAGAGAAGGAGAGGATGAAGGCGCAGCGTAGACGCGAAAATGCCGCCTTGAAGATAGATGGTGGACTGGGACCCCGGTCCGGTCGTGGGGGTCTATCGATTGGAGATCTGGAGGGCGGCCGTGGCCACGGATCTGGACGAAAGAGGATTGCTTCCGGGGCTATGAAACCCAAGAGACATCGGCCGGAGTATGACTCCGACGATGATCTGCCACAAGGGGTTGGACGCCGTGAGGACTACGACATGGATGATGGGTTCTTGGTTGGCAGTGAAGACGAAGATATGGACAGTGAGGCGGATGACGATGAGGAGGAGGAAGAGCTATTGGACGATGAAGAGGACCAGCGACCAGCGCGGAAGAAGAGGCAGAAGACCACTGAAGTAGATGATGATGAGGATGTTGAGGGAGACGACTCAAATGCTGGTGAACCGTCCTCCAGGTCAAGACGGCGACATGTCCTAGAAGACGACGACGAGTAGAGACCAATGTTGGGACGAGGCTTTGATCTATCGGATGCAAAAGGGCAAGTGTTTGGCGAGACTCGGGTGACATATCGTTATGATCTTACTGTGTATTCGGGCGTTGGGGAAGACAAATAAAACGGGAATGTGATAATGTGTCAGCTACATATATCAATCTAAGCTTACACGAGTCTTCTTGTCCATGAAAGCTCTTCGCAACAATGCCCTGACGAAGCCGCAAAACTTCAAAAAGGTATCTGCGACGCCGTTCCGAAACAGAGAGCAAATCATATGGCGTCGTTGAGACTAAGCCCAATGTGTGAATAACTCGGAAGGACTTTTGTAGCACGTGGCATCATGTCTTGTTTGCATTTTGAGCCATCTAGCCAGCTGCTTCCCTGCCTGGCATAGACTCTCACAGTGGCGACAGTTCAGTGGATGGTTACAGGAAGTGACGCATCGATCCTTCTCCCGAGTTTAGAACTCTACGAAGTGCTCGTCATTGTGATCCATGGTTGATGCTTCAATGAGTGCGAATACAAGGCAAAGAAAAGAAAGGACAAGGCACAGAAGCTTCTAGCGTTTGTTGATTCGTTGCTATAGTAGGTAACTCATGATCCGAAGTTCCAACCTCTTGGCAAACAAGAAAGCACAAGCGTCACAATGGGCCTGTTCGGGTGTTGGGCTACCACACGCGATAATCTCACTTGAAATTATTGACGCCATTTGCATGCTGGAGACGTTCAATCGATAAGAAACTGTAGAAATCTCACGGAGTTGACTGAATGACGGAAGTAGGAGAAGATATTGACGTGATGCGACAGAGAGTCGAGGGGGGGAGATTTTGTGTTTCTTTTGCGACCCCAGGGCCCATAGTAAGTAAGCCCCACATGAAGCTTGGACGGAGCTGGCGGGTCCTATCGAGACCCCTGAGAGGCCCTGACATTCCTGAATCCTGACCCGACATCATCATCACATGCTCGACTCGGCATCCCTCCGGAAGCGATGCTAAGCAAGCAGCAGGCAGCACGAATTAGCTTGCAGACGGCTCGCCAGACGCATTGCAGCACTGCATCGTACTCCTCAGGATGAACTCGTCGGTATGAATGCTGAACCCAACACAATCACATCAACAAGCGTTCATTGAGCAACCTAGGAGTTGCTGCGCGGCAGCTGGCAGTCTGACCATCTTGGTCTTATCAGCAAGATCCGTATTTCGTTGCCGACTTCTCATGACGAAATTGTAATTGCCGAGGCCCTATTCTTTTCCATGGTGGTGTGATCTCGATTGAGTTAAGCCGCGACACAATATGGGGGCCGTTGTCGCTGTCTGGAAGGTCATTGCGTACGTGACCACCTTCTGGATTAAGGTGCGTGAATTTTCATACAAGCAGTGTTCTTCCCTCCTATTGTTTTTCTCCATCTTCTCAAATACTTCTCACTTCAATCATTCCATCTGTATTTCGTTCTGCGATATGACGGACTTGGCGGTGCTTGTTCTAACGCCGGCGCAGAAGCTTGTGGGATGGTACAACAGAAGGCATCCCGTCGATGTTTGGCTGGACGTGCTACGGAATGCGGAGACGTTTGAAGATTGGGAGGAGGCTTCTCTCAACTTGGACAATCTTCTTGGGCTGGATCTCTGGTCAGTGCTGAAGAATTGAAAATTAGCGGGGACTGCCATAGACTCTAGAGGGCCTCACTGGTGATGGTGACAAGGTGATAACCGTGAAATAGGAGGAACAACCCGACGTCGAAGAACTATGACTGGAGACTTATTAAAGAGAGACTGCAACTTCTTGCTATTGCCCGGGAAGATAACCACTTTCAACAGCTCGTCAACCTCCTTCGAGCTGGCCTGGTTCGGAACCTCGGAAACATCACGGTGCCTAAGCTGTACAACCGATCGTTCTCGGGGACAAAGTACCTCATCGAGGAGTACATATCACAGGTAGCGGAGTCGGTGGAAGACATTAGCGCCCTGCCAACGACATCTGCGTCACAGTCTCAGGGTGGCGGGACAGTGTTTACGGACCAGATGAAACTTGACTTCATACACGACACGAGGCAAGCGTTTGGACGAAGCACGCTAGTATTGCAAGGCGGCGCTATATTCGGATTATGTCACATTGGCGTAGTCAAGGCCCTGTTTCTACGAGGTCTGCTCCCGCGCATCATTACCGGGACAGCCACGGGGGCGCTGATAGCGGCGCTGGTGGCCATTCACACGGAAGAAGAACTGCCCAATGTTCTCACGGGAGAGGGAATCGACGTGTCGGCCTTTTCCAAGATCAAAACGGACAATGAACTCGCCTATCAACCTTTATTCGGCTCCAAGTGGGCGACTTTGACACGAAGGATTCAACGCTTGAGGAAGGAAGGTTATTTCCTGGATGTGACGGTGTTGGAGGATTGCGTGAGGGCTAATGTCGGCGACCTGACTTTTGAGGAGGCGTACAACCGTAGCAAGAGGGTTCTCAACATTACCGTCGCGACGGAAGATCGAGGCGGAATCCCGACTCTCCTCAACTATATCACGGCGCCCAACGTGGTGAGTGTTACCAAGCTGCCTTGACCCTACATTTGCGACCCCATGTTATGATGTGATGGGGACACAACAGCTGATCCGTGACTCGTCAACGTTGTTGTCAATATTTGCAGTTGATATGGACCGCCGCAGTAGCATCCAACGCTTCCTCGTCATCTCTCTACGGCAGCGGAAAAGTCACCATCCTCTGCAAAGACGCCCACGGCAAGGTCGTCCCATGGGCTGCTGCCAACACAATCGACTTCCACCACTGGACGCACCGCTCAGACACAGACCGCGGCTCGCCCCTCCAACGAATTGCCGAGCTCTTCAACGTCAACCACTTCATCATCAGTCAGGCCCGTCCATATCTCATCCCACTACTACAGTCCGACATGCACGGCCCATCTCTCGTCGACTCCCGCAGCAAAATAACACAGCTGTCCGCCTTCTTGGTCCGTATGGTCGGGCTGGAAGTCCGGCACCGGATCCGCCAACTCGACACGCTTCAACTCCTGCCGTTGAGTATTCGGCGGTTTCTCGTGGATGAGCGGATCCCCGCTGCGTCGATGACGCTGGTCCCGGAGGTGACGGCGGGAGATTTCTTGCGCCTTCTTGAGACGCCTACGAGGGAAACGCTGCGGTATTGGATCTTGAGAGGGGAGAGGAGCGTGTGGCCGGCGGTGGCGGCGTTGAAAATCCGGTGTGCGGTGGAGAATGAGTTGGATCGGTCGTATCAGGTGGTAAGGAAGCTGAAGGCGGGGGATTTGAGGAGGAAAGGAAGTATGGCTGCTGCGGAGGGAGAGGACCAGTGATGGGGGTCACTTTGGAGCATATGTGTGTATGTGTGTGACTGTGTGGCCGGAACGGAGATTGCTTTATAGCGACTGATGGGAACTGGTGTTCGCTTTGCAACTTGAAGTGGATGACCGGAATTGGGTCTACTTGACAACAAATGACTGGAATTGGTAATCACTTCGCAGAAAATGATTGGAACTGGGGCATATGTACTTGACAGCAAGATTGGATACAACAAGCGTGTGCTCTGTACACACAGGCAAATTCGACCACAGGCAAGAGAATAAGAACGTTACATGTTGTTCGACGCCTCTTGACTTTTACCTCCGCATTTTGTACATTAGGTACCTGCATCACGTCTTCGCAATGCATTGCCGGCTATGAAGCAACAACCCCAGCTGGATCCGTCCCCAAGCCTTCGTTTCGGGGACCAACGCGAATCTACGTTGTACTCTGTCGGCGTAGCGTCCAGATTCCTCACAACCAGCTCTAGGCTGGTATAAAAGGTACCTGGTCTTATAAATAGAGTACTGTTATTTCTACCACCCGATAATTCTATTCATACCACCCACCACCTAATCCTAACCTCAACACCTAATCCTAACCATCCCAATTCCATTAGCTAACACCTAATCCTAACCTTGACACCTAATCCTAACCACTAACCACTAACCTTAACCCCCCTAACCCCTAAAATACTTCCTCACCATGTGAAATTCACACTAATTTCTGAGTAGGTGGTAGGAATAGAATTATCGGGTGGTTCAAATAGCAATACCTATTCTATAAATATACATAGATAGGTACCTAGATTTAGGTATAATAGCAGCACGTGGCATCTCTACTCCGCAGGCCGGTAAGATGCCAAAGCTGATGAAGCACCAGAAGCGCTCATTTTCTCAACACATGCATACCCCGGGCAGCAGGACGATGATTAATCACGTACGGAGTAGAGACTAGGGGCGGCTGACAGGGTTGCACTAGGTGTAGGTAGGTATGGTGGTGGGCCACGAAGACTCCCCAATTACATACGAAAAAGGGAAATCAAAAGGGGAATACGTAAAAAAAGAAAAAAAAAAGACATGGAAAGGAAGGAAAAAGAGAAATCAAACGGAAAGAGAAAGGAGAACAGAAAAAGAAAAGACAATGCGAGGACTTGAATCCTTGGGATCAATCATCATGGGGCGGCTGCGGCGGCCGGCAGAAGAAGCCAAGAAGAAAAGCGCCGAGGACGGAGTTGGAAGTGGAAGTTTGGAACGACGAACCCCGGAAGCAGGCAGAGCCGAACGGTTTGTGCCGGTAGATAACGTAACCCCTGGCTTGTAAATACGGGGCCATCAACGGTCTGCCGAATTAAGTGGTTCGTTGGATTGAGATGAGCTCGAGATGGATGATCTTAGGAGAGCATCCGATTGGTGTCTTTGTCCGCTCTAAGCCTCTAACGCAAACTGGAGTCGCTTCACAGGTGCCTATAGGTATGTACCTACGGAGTATGCACATATTCACTGTTCACTGTTGCAACTTGCGACTCGAGAGCGTGTAGGTACCTAACTGTAGATATGGATGTACGGAGTACGGAGTACGGAGTACAAAAAGAAGATCGATCAGGTTCGTGGGCTCGCGTCCCTTCCAAGTTTGGGGGGGAGTGTGCAGAGAGCGTGCAGAAAGACTGCAGAAAGCGTGCGTGGAGCATGCAGGGAGTATGCACAGGACGGGTTTTGCCACTGGACGCGCGCCTTTCCCCACACTGCTGCGCGCAAGTCGGCCAAAGTTCGACCGGGGGGGGGGGTTCATCAGGTTCATCACTGATCAGTCTTTCACCAAACTATAACGGCCTCTTCCCGCCCCGAGTCCGTCCGCGCCGAAACCATCGACTTTGCACCAACTTTCTGCCCCACCGCGCCCGAAGCTCGACGACGACCTCTCTTTGCAGCTTGTCCACCGATCCGACCTAATTCAACGCCTGTCTGTGTACTTCTCTGCTGCTTGAACGGGTCCTCAATTCAGCTGTCCGTCAATTGGGTACATAGTCGCGAGTTATAATTTGGGCTCGACCATGGCAGATGCTCAGCCCGCGAGCGGCGGCGCTGGGGACGATGCGCAGCGCGATGCCGCCTACAACCGGTCTGCTTGTACCGAGTGTCAGCGGCGGAAACAAAAGGCGAGTCGTTCTCTGACATTGCTTCACCGAGGGAGTGGACTGCAGGCATTGGCTAACTGGGGTTCCTGCAGTGCAACCGAGAATGGCCGTGCGACCGCTGTCAACGACGCAAAATCGCCGACGAATGCCGCTACAACTACTCGAACCCCGCTCTCGATGTCCCGGCTCACGACTTGACTGAGAAGCTCAAGCGGACACACGACGAGTACGCGAGCAGAGGAAGCGACCAGGCGGAAGGCGAGGAGGAGGACGTGGGATTCGATGCCCTGGCCACACGTCTCTATGCCACGCTGGGAATTGATCATGGAGTGGTAATGTCCTTCTAGCCGACTTGACGTTTTTTTACCGTCTCGCACTACGCCACTGCACCAGATCAAAACTGACACGCGCCAATCTGCAGAACGAGAAGCCGGCTCCGAAGCAAGACTACGTCAGCGTCGATTCATCCCCCCAAATGCAGCGAGTTCTCAAACTACTTCCCCAGCGACAATCTATGGGTGAGCAACCACATGTGCCGTAATGGAAAGGGGTCCGTCCCTTGGCTGACTTGGTGGTGCTTTTGTTTGGTTGCCACGCCACAGACATCTTGATGCAGCATTTTCTCACCGACATCAACTACCACTACTACATCATCTACCCGCCTGTCTTCCTCCAAGACTATCACATCTGGTGGGAGCGCCGGCCCCGGAACCGCTCCATCTCACTGCAGTATACCTGTCTCCTGGCCATTGTATGCGCCTGCGCCCTGCAGCACGTCGAGCCTGCGACTGAGCCGATTTTTGAGAGCGAGTTTGGAGACTCCCTGGATGTGGTGTCTGATCAGCTGCATGCTGCAATGAGGGAGCTCGCGAGTGTTATCCCCGTGGGGCACTATCACATCCTTAATGTGCAGAGACTGTTGCACTCGTGCTATTGGTACAAAGCCGAGGCCAAGTTTCTGGAGGCGTGGCATGTGTTGAGTGCGGCGATATTGGAGGGGCGGGAGTTGGGATATCATAAGGCGCCGGCGCCGGGGACGGTATCTGATTTTGATTTGGAGATGCAGAGGAGATTGTGGTGTATTTTGGATACATGGGACTGGTGGGTTTTCTCTTTTTTTTTTTTTTTAAACTCTGCTCTCTACATGAATATTTGCATCCCGCATGATGCAGCATGCCTGTCGCAATATGCATCTCATCTCGGACCTCGCACTCAGGCTCCGCACGCCCAGCACAACTAACATCTTGGCAGGCAAATTTCATCCGGTCTTTCGAGGCCCAAAATCATAGATCGTGCGGACTGCGACGCCGATCTGCCAGAGCTGACTCTCGAAGGCCACATAGTGTCCCCCTTGCTGCACATGAAGATGCAGTCCCAATTAACCCGGCAATTGGCTTCGAGGTTCAGTGCGCCCAAGAATATCATTGCCCCTGCTGAGGTCCGAGAATACAAAGTCATCATCGAAAAGTGGGTGGATCAATTTCCGCCGGAGTACGCTTTCGAAAATCCCGACACGAGCAAAGACCAAAAGTGCCCCTGGCTCTTTGCGCACAGATTCTACGTGTACACCATGGCATGTCTGCTCATCCTCAACCCAATCAGGCACTACATGGTGAAGAAATACACGCTCGAGTCTCCCGAAGATGAGCTCATGATCCGCAAAGTGGGCATCTGGTACTCCCTGAAGCTCATGAAGACCCTACGACTGTGGGTAGACAAGGTCTACAACCGCGACGGCCGACTGCACTTCATCATCTTCTCCATCTTCGACACGGCTGCCATGCTCTGCACAGCGGTTCTCAAGGATACTGAACACATGATTGCGAACCGAGACGAGATTTTGCCCGCCATCGGAGACGCCGTGGACATGCTGAAGAAGCTCAACATGATTTCCAAAACCTCCAAAACTTCATATGATATCCTTGAGCGGCTCGTTCGCAGATTACCAAACGCGGTACCGCGCAATGACTCGGGACGACAATTTAAGCGGCCAAAAACCAAGTCCAAGTCACCATCGACCGCGTCCGCCACGAAAAAGGGGTCCGTCAGTGCTCAAAACTCAAGGACAACGAGGTCAGCTTCGCAACCCCCTGTGCAGCTGGAGATGACATCAGTTACTGCTGTCATGCCGCAGGAGTCACAGGGATTCCAAGAATCGCAACAAGTGCAGCCCGTGGTGGCGTCGATACCCGCGGCACCGTTACCGACTGCTCCGCTCCCTCTACCTTGCGAAAATGAAGTTTCTTCCAGTCATGCGGCACCACGCCAGTACAGTTACGACAATCATGACTATACGCAGCACCATCCTCAGCACCAGCATCAGCACCAGCATCAGCACCAGCCTCACCCTCAGCATCAGCATCACCCTCACCCTCAGCATCAGCATCAGCATCAGCATCAGCAGCACAACCCCCAGCACTATGCGCCTCACAACGTCAACTACATCCCCCTAGACAGCCACTCGACCTTGACAGCCCCCCATCCCGGCAGTTACATACCTGCGCCCCCGAACCCGGGCCACTACATCGAGCAGCAGCCCTTGTGGTCAGAGACAGCGCCTACCCACGGGATAGGAGCGCAGAGCCTCGTGTCGACCTTCCCCAACACAGACCTAGAGGAAGATGCCTACCAGCCAATCGTTGTGGCGGATCCGGGCCCTGATTTCAACATTGAGAATCTTTCGGAGACGCAGCTGGGCGAGCTGGCGCCGCTGTGGAACTGGCATTCTGGGAACTTGGACTTTGCGAGTATGAATATGCCGGCGGATGCGATGCATTCGGGGGGGTATTCGCAGACCATGTGATGGAGGTAGGGGATAGGACTGGATTGGATGTTAGGCCTACATACATGGTGGTACATTGTCTTCTTTGGAGAAGGACATCGGGAGCGGGAAGGGGAAGGAGACGGGGAAAGGGGGTTTGAACTATGTGACTAGCACTTGGAGGGAGAGCTTTGGTTTATGCGCCGGGCCTTTTTTTCTTCTTTTGTTATATTGGGGGGATGATGCATTTACCGGTCTAGCATGTAGAGACTAGAGTCTCTGAGCCAAATACTGCGGCAGGGTACGGTACATAGGCTGGACGTCATGTAGAGGATCCATTGCCGTACCTATATTGTAGATACAGAAACAAAGGCAGTAGTGGCGAAGCCCCCTGGTCAAGGCGAAATGGGGGTGGGAGGCTGCGTTAGGTAATGACGTAGTTGGGTGGGTTGACGAAACAACTGTCTGTAAGTTGTACTCCATATGTACCTAATGTACAATACATATGTACCTAAATGTACGGAGCATGTTGTGTCAAAAAAGTCAAGATGCATAGAAAAAGAGGCTGTTCATCAAATCAGCCTCTGCACATGTGCCCAATGCCTAAAGTCTGCACTTTTTGGGCAGTGATGGGTCTATCTACTCCGCAGACGTCTATGATCAGCTTCCCCAATCACAAACTGAAACAATTGAAGATTGAATAGAGACACCGAGAGGGTGAATTTGACGGCCTGCATAAATACAGTACATACTGTCATTAGGTCGAGACAGACCTGTAGATCACCGCAATTAGCATACATCAACTACCTAGGTAGGTACAGTACATATGTACGAACAGCCCATAAACAGAGAAGATACAGCCCAGAAACAGAAACATGGCGCAGAAAACTAAGTCTATGCATGTGCCGGCGTATGTAGCACGGCTTGTGAGAACATCACTCCGCGTCGGATACTGACACTATACAAAATACGTATGGAACCTTGAAAGTTGAGATCCTGGAACGGTCTCTCTCTCCCGAGTCCCGAGTCCCATGGGGTGTTTGCTCAAACAGATCCACAATGGACCGTGGAACTGCCTATTGCGTTTTCTTATTGAAAAGAGGTATGACTTTTGCACCTGCGACAGCTGGCCTCGTAGGTAATTCCATATTGCAAAGTACAGTCTTAGCCAACATACAATACAGTAGCACCTCGAGCCTCGAGTACACGACGGCTCCTTCTCCCGTGGACGGTGGGCCGTACCCCAAATTCTCAGCTGCCAGCTGGTCATAAGGAACTACATAACTGTCCAGACCTGCCACTACGTTTATAAAGTCCGTGACTGGCAGCTGTGGCGAAGAGGACGTGTCTGGAGATCTCTCCCGACCGAAGGCTTTCTAGCAGCGACCCGTCACATGCAACAGCTGTATACCTGGTAGACTCGATGGCAGTGTTACTCTGGCAGAAATTAGAATGTCATCATCGGGCGTTCAACCGTCAACGTTGACGGCTCTTCATCGCCTCATTCGACGTGAGTATACCATAATAATATGATGGATAGAGGAACAAAAGTAAAGGACCAAGTATGTATAGAGCTTCAGAGACTCGGCATTTCCATATAGGTACGTCCAGATGACCAGAGAATTACAAGACCGCCTTTCATGCCTCGATTCAAACAACTCCCCTTTGCGCAAAAGTCACTCCCAATTGGCAATACCTACTATAGGCTCCAAGTTTCAAAGCCCGGAAACATGCTCCAGCTAAATTTTCCCTTTAAACAAAGTGCCTCTGAATATCTTTGGTCCGTCCACCTTCCACGTGGCACGGTGCTGTGGGTTCCGGACCAGCCGCAATGGAGTCCTCTTGGTCGTCGCCAATACTTCGTCATTAGTTCAGCGTCTTATTACTTGAACGGCACCACAGAGGAAGACGCTTCCTTCAACCGCACTGCTTTCTTTGTACCTAGCTTGAGTGTGCCCCCCACCCATGTCAGCGGCTTCGCAGGTTGTGATGAAGTGCGATCGTCTAAAACGAGCGATACGCCAGATCTAGTCATACCGCTACATACCCTAATCCTCTCTTTCAAGGTTGCTGAGCCCTGATCTCCCTCATCAACTCGCACCATCTGATACACCTTAAGCCTCTCGTTCTGCCCTGCAACGATCATCGGGTTTCCTGGTAAAGTTGCTTCCATCGGACGGACAACACAACGGCCAGATACATCATACCCACTCCGGCCGATGATGCAATTATCAATATCTCGATCAGTTAGGTACCTACTACCAGAACTTGATAGCCATTGTACGGCAGTGGGCACTTCGGGCGGGCGCCCAGAGCCCACTGGCTAGAGATCAGGAGACCTCCTCGAGCAGACTCACGGCCAGTCAACCGAGCGATAGACCAGACATACCTAACCGCTCGCGTCTCTCTCTTTCAAGGCATTCGATCGAGCTGCTACAGGTCACCGTCCAGAAGATGCAGAATTCAGACAAGATACACTTTTGGCAAGTCCTTCGGCACCATCTGCAAGATCGAGCGAGTACCGAAATCGTGGCTTGCTGCCGCACCTGCCACCACCACCGCATGCCCTTGCTATGCATGTACTCTGATCAACGCCGCTGTCATCAAGCTGGAACCTTCTCACTACCGCCGACCAGACCTACACACAGATCTTATACACAGCCTACAGGCTAGCCGTGGAAGAGTACTCAGTACATGCCATAATACAGGGACCTTGATGCCATGATAACCCAATCTGCAGCTGCAGCCAGCATAGCATCCTACTGAAAAGCAGCGAGTAATAGTATTCTCATAGGCTAAAGCCACCCTCCCAGAGATATGTTGGTACAGTACCTGATTTTGCCTCTTCTCCTAGTATGTAGCACGTCAGAGTGCGCGTTCATTAAATGAAACCTGGGAAAAGTCGCGTTCAAAGTCGCAGACATGCTATGCATGCCAGGCAAATGCCAATACTCATGCCTAGCCTATCTTGACGGAAGGCTGTGAGGGGACGATTCTGCATGCACATGGGGCAGAGTTTTGGGGGCGGGGGGTCCATTGGATGGGGAGTAGACGAGCTGTTTTGTTGTTCCATTTGTGAGGGATTCTGACTTTCTGATATCATCTTGGCTACGAGTACGGACTCACGGAGTGCCTACGGAGTAGTGTCATGAGCTTGTCTCTGTCCCCGATCGGCATTTATTATGGCAAATTGCGTTGCCGTGATCGGAACGGTGCTACGTTGCACCGAGGCCACCTGATGACGATCGGTGTCTCCACATTTTCAGGGGTACATGGACCGTTACTGGTGGGAAATTGGGTCGAGGGATTGACTGCACACACAGAGACAATCACAGCCTCACAGGCCGCAAGTCATATAGCGAAATCGTATTATGCATTATTACCGGTGAACAACGCACGCAGAGATCATCTCGGCAGATGTCACCACCACCAACGCCCCTATCAAGCAAGAGTAAACAGAGCCACATGAGAATTATCTCGTGCTAAAAAATACGCCCGCCGTGGGTAAACAGTCGCTTACTGCGGAAATGAAAATTTTGGAAAAATAGTCTACAGGGATAGCCGCGTGCAGATGCACAGCTATCCTCTCATCCTCATCATACAACCGCATGATTGCATTATTTGCATACACCCTAGTCTATCCGAGATAAGCCAGGGCAGCAACGGCACCAGCAACGAGCGCCAAGGGAGAAGCAGAACGGCCACCGGCGTTGGGAATCGTAGTGGCAGCAGTGGCACTGGATCGGGTCGCAGTCGATGATTCCATGGCTAAAAGATAGACACTGTTCAGTCGTTTGTTTCACAGCCCAAGGAGCGACCAGTTTGCCATGCGAATACAGAAATGGAGGTCTTCTTACAGGTAGTAGCGCTGGCAGTAGAGGAGGCAGAACCAGTGGTAGAAGCAGTGGTAGAGCTCGTGGAAGAACCATGGGAGGAGCTGCTGACAGACTTCATGGTAGATGAAGCCGCGGACGACGCGGCGGCGGTGGAAGACGCGGCAGCAGAAGAAGCCGAAGGAGACTGTGAGGAGCTGGCTCCGACAGTGCCAGTGCCCGAGTAGACGAACTGCTTGCTGTAGTTGAACTCGGTGGCATCGGTATTGCTGATGATCTTGAAGTTGTAGGTGCCAGAGGCGACATCGGAAGCCTTAAAGGTGAACGAATCACCAGTAGCGGCGGCTGTGAGGGTTGCACGCATTAGAGATCTCGCGTTTCCTCGTGTATCTATGCTATGCAGAAGAAGCCAACTTACAGGTCAAGGTCTTGACATCCTTGGTGTTGGTCGCGGGACCGTTCTGCAGGATAATGGTGCAGCCGCCCTGGCAGTTGTTGAACTTGAGGGTGAAGCTCGCGCCCTCCTTGAGATCGAAATCGGTGTTCAGGAAGCTGGGTTTGGCGGCCGCGGCCAGGGCAGCCAAAGAAGCGAAAATGACGGCGTACTTCATAGTGAGAATGGGGAGTGGTTTCTAGGATTGGAGAATCGAGTTTCTTGAGAATCTTGAAACTGAACTGAGAAGCGCAAGAGAGAGAGTCAAGGGAACTGCAAGACGAGATATTGAGTTAGCGAGGAGCGGAAACGCGGACGTCGGTTCCTGAAGACTGTTTTCCCCCCAGGTGAGGCCATGGTACACCCCGTTTCGATCCTCGGGGACCAGTCACCGTCCATGGCGAGAATGGCCCGCTAAGGAGGATTATGCTAGTGCTAGCAATGCTGGCATGAGTCGGGTCCGGAGCAGCGCGAGGCAATCACGACCGGGCGTTGCGACAGCCTAGGGAAGGAGCCGTCGCCAAACCCGGAGAATAGCTTGGACCTCCCCATCGGTTTCGTTCCCTCAATGTCGTGGAGAAGGAACGGGCAGCGCAAGAGGCATGTGCCTAGGTACACTTACATGGAATAGAGTAGGTGATTGAATGTGTTGCTCAGAAGGGCATAAACGAGAGTCGACAAAAGTAAAAGAAGGCGCAACGAGAATAAGCAATTGATGAAATATGTACAGCTTTCTGCAATCCAGGAATCTGAAAGGGGGGTGAGCCCCAGAGGCCAGAAGGGCGCGCAAAAAGGGCGATTAATAAGAGGCGCGCCACGGGGTTCAAGTTTTCAACTCTATTCATCCGGCCCTCATCAGTGCTCACACTCTCGCAGCCTCGCCGCAGCAAGCCCAGTCCATCGTAGGAACGTCGCCCATCCCACGCGATCAGTCCGTCATCGAATACATACCTAGGTACCTACTTCTCGACCCATGACCAATTGCAACAAGCATCAGCAGACTGCCACAGCCTACAGGCCGTTACATAACTTACATTGCTCGCATGCTGCAGCGCAACAACAAACACGCAGCATCGCGATTCGCAAGGCGGCCAGTCGCTCTCGGCACCAGCGGAAGGGAAGCTGAGGGCATCTCACCCTCCCGAGTCCCCCCCTGGTTTGCTCCCATATCCACCAGTGACCACGAACCCCTTTACCCGGGGGCCGGCACACAAGAGTCCAAGACCAGACGGTGGTCCGACAGCCTACGGAGTATGTGTAGAGTATGTACATACCTACAGCCTACAGGACGCCTTCCGGTTCCCGATTGAAGCAATCGCGCGAAGCTAGCGGCGAAAGAAGTTGGTGAAGGAGAGCTCCCGGTTCGCGCGGCCCGGCAAGGGGCAAAACGTCGCACCGCAAATGCAATCATGGGGCCTAGCCGCCCAGACTCTCAGAGTGGCTTTCTGTCCGTCTAGGTAGTGTCAGGGGACCAAGATGCACACGTTAGGGCAATTTCCCTTTTCTGGTGGCGTTTTTTCGGTGCCCCGGGTGGCGGCGCGCTTTGGTGCATATTTTTGCACGGCAACGCGGTGACGCCGTGGCGCAGCGCGCTATGTACGGCTTGCGCGTTGCACGAACCGCATTGAGGACTCGGGGAATTCTCTGCATTGTCGGATTACCTATGGATATCGAAGCTGGTGGGGGAGGGTGATGATCTAGGTACATAATCTAAGTATGTACGATGTGACTTTCAAGACTGCGCTTTCTACCTATTTATCTTGCGGCTGAGCACCTGCGTGGTGTCTTTGTGTCAGCACAGCAGACTGATGAAAGTAGGTAGATGGATATGTATATAGACAGACTCGAATGGCTAGCAGACAGATGGGACACAGATAGATTTAGATAGGTGTATAACAATGAACACGACAGATGGAAAGTCACGCAGACAGACTGCCGACAAACACAGAGCCATTACATGGATAAGTATGTATGTAATTGTACACTGGTACAGAGCAGCGAGCTGCGCTTACGGAGTACTTACGGAGTACTATCGACATGCCTTCTCCCACAGACAAGGATAGGTAAGGTTAGAGATGCACCCTTTAGCCACTCTTCAGCACATCTTCATCAACTTCAGCAACTTCAACCCTGCACTCCGCACATGCACGGCACGGCACGGCAGGTCCCAGGAGTCCAGGACTCCAAGGACAATCGGTGGGGCTCACCGCGCACAATGTCTCAGAGCGCGACTGGACGGGCGGGTAACTGCGTCGGCACATGTGTAAGCCTTCTTGTCAAGATGACGACATTGAGGCAACCCAATTGTTCGCAACATACTCCGTACATCACATGTGTTGAAGTCTGTTTTGAGACGTGTAACGGGAGCACAATAACTGCATATATATCTGCCTAGTCCGGATCGCCGTGTCGAATAATCTGAGAAGCACCAGATACTCATTCCCCTCTACCTAGGTACCTATCATCATCTATGCCACGATATGTTGTATATGCGAGACAAGTACGGAGTACCTAACCGGTGATTGCGTGGGACCACAACGTGACCCCATTGTGACCACATCATGTCCGGTAAGCTTGTATCGTGGAATGGCAACCCCCGTGTTCCTTCTAATGATCAGGTATGTAGCCCATTTACTTTACCATAGCACATCCAGCGATGGCATCCCTGTCACGCGTTGCACGGAGTATGGGCGACATCGATGGGTACAGAAAACATGAACATGTAAGAGTGGCATCAGAGATGAGAAACCATAAAGAGAACAAGGAAAAAAAGTACATCATTATATTTGCAAATAAGACCGGGTGCCTGCCTTCCCTGGCTGGGCCTATCGGCCCCCTCAACCCAGCTATTAATATCATCAAATTTGCCCCTCGGGTGTCAAATAAATAGCGCTTGCGCGCGCCCGAATCCACCCGTCGGACATTCTGGCCAGTGCCCTCCCTTCTGGAATGTGACAATGCGACCTGATGTTGCTAGTGCTTAGATTATTCTTCTTCGCGTTTGACCGCGATATAATGGCAAATGTTACCGTGTGGTATCGTGAAAGCACCTCATAAAATACCCCATTTTATGGCACTTAATGCTCGAGCAAGCGCAGGCTGCCCTGCACAACGACGTTCTCCAGAATGGAACCAGGGGGAATATCAATGGTACTGCCCTCTGTGGCGACGATGATAACAGTTCCCTTGAGCGTCACGCCGCGGCCAAGATTGACGGCACCGGTAATGGTGAGGTGGTCTAGCTCAAGAACCTTGGGGATCGAAGGGATGTGCTTCTGGAAGTCCGAGACCTTCTTGAAGTCACCGCCCAGCTTGATCAGAGGAGCGTCACCGAAGCGAGCGGGGCTCATCTGCAGCTGGCCGTGCTTAAGGGTGTACAGATCTGACTTGACGAGCATCAGGTCGGAGCAGGTCTTGACGGGCAGGAAGCGTCGGCGGGGCACGTTGACGCCATGAGCGTTGTTGAAGTGGCGGATGGCGGCACCCACAGCTGTCTCGAGCTGCAAGATGGAAATGTCCGATTCGCCCTTCTTGTCTCCGGGGATGGTCTTGCCGTTAGGGATGATTTCCATCTCGAGCTCGTCATTCTCCACAACACGCTTGATGGCCTCGAGGTTGAGCCAGATGTTGTTGGTGTTGAAGTACTTGAACTTCTTGATGGACTTGAACTCATTGACATGCTCCTTGGGGACCTGTGCAATCTCGAGGAGGCGGACAGATCCGTCGTAGTCGATAATGGTGCCACCCTTGACGTCGGCCTTGGTCTTGTTGGTCAGCTCCATGATGTACTCGGCCTTGGTCTCGACCATGTGCTGGAGGATGCGCAGGTCGACGACAGCGCCCAGGTTGTCCACATTAGACAGGAAGATAATCTCGATACCGCGCTCCAGAAGCTTGTCGAGGATGCCCGAGTTGTACAGCGACTCGAAGACATCACCGTGGCCGGGAGGGTACCACTCGGAGATTGGCGACTCGAAGTCCTTGGGAACGGGCAGCAGCGAGTCCTTGTAAATTCGGGGGTATCGAGATTGGTTGAATGTGAGGATGTCGACATTGTGACCCTCATATTTCTTAATAATAGCGGCGGTATCGTCGTTGGTGTTGAACGAGTTCATGAGGAGGAACGGGACGTTAACGTCGTAGGTTCGGTTGAGGTACTCAATCTGGCGGACGGAAAGGTCGAGGAAGGACATGCCGTCACGAACCTCAATGACGGACTTGGGTCCGACACAGCCCATCGAGGTTCCCAGGCCACCATTGAGCTTCAGAACCGCAAGCTTGTTGAGGAAGTTGACGGATTCCGTGTTGGCAAGATCTTCATAGTCTACCACCTGGCCCTGTGCGGGAGGGGCAATTCGGTCCCAGTCGCTGTATCCGAATATTTGTCAGTTTGTATCCCGCTACCAAGTCTCGTCGTTTGATCCAAGTATTCGGCTGGTATTACATACACGGCATTGCCCTTGGCCTTGTCATTCAGGTAGCGGCGGAAGAGGGCAAAGAAGTTGTCCATCTCAGTCTCGAAAAGCTATTGGCAAGACAGACAAGTGTCAGTTCAAGGCCGTGGTCATGTGCATCTCTCTTCTCTTTTGTCTCCGCTGGGTGTACATACCTTCTTGTCGTTGGGGTCCTCGACGGTCTCGGCGAGGTTGGTCAGAGCATTGCGCATCTGAGCAGCGGCGACATTGGTTGAGGTGTTCTCGAAAGCCTGTGGTGGTCTGGTCAGCTGATGTTTGGGCATTATGTGCTGAGGCATCGTGTGACGGTATCTGCCAGTTGGCTAGGGACACAAATTTGAAATCGAGTAAAGAGCCGCAGGCAATGAACGGCTTCCATGAAGTGAACAATGCCAAATAGTCAAATCGTGTTGGCGTTTTGGCACGGAAGACTATATGCTGCAGATGCGTTGGTAGGCAACGCGCACTGGAGCATGGACAAAAGCACAGGCTACATTCACACTGCATCCGCCCTGCGAATGGAATGCTTTGAAGTGCTCATGTCGACTCCATGACGCAGACACGAACAGGTGAAGAAAACACAGAAGCTGGCCATTCGTCGTGGGACGTTTTGGACGTGGCTTGCCGGAGGTGATTGCATGGACAAGCACGCAAACGAAGCTCAGGGGGCATCGCAGAAGTCAAACGGCAAGGAGACAATTAAGACAGTGTAATGGCAGTGTACAAGCTATAGAATTCGACGACAACGCAGATATCCAGGTTGACTCACCATGTGGCTGCGAGTCTTGCCGTGGTGGCGCTTCTCGAAGCCATTGTCCTCAGGCTTCAGATGTGTAGGCAAAGCGGTCTCGACGACGTCGGCCATTGTGTTTGTATCGGTCTCGCGGATCGGGGAATATGGAGAGGAGGTCAAAGATATGGAGGGGACAGATGCAATCCTGTCGAAGGGTAAAAGTAATGAAGCTTCACGAGACTTTGATCATGAAAAAGAAAGAGAATTGGAAAGGCGACGAGGCTAGTTAATGATGGAAGAGGCGAGGAAGGAGGTTGTCGCCAGCGAAAGGGCCCAAGTGCGACGTGCCAGGAGAAGGTGGGGTAATTAGCGGGTGGGGTCCAGACAGTAGCTGTAGAGCTCCTGGCTGGTGGACTGAGCATAGGTAATTACGGGAGCAGCAAGTAGCAAAGCACAGTAAAGTCTCCTTTTCATTCCACGACTCCAGGAGTCCAGCCCCCGGCTCGTCACACAAGTCACACAATTGGCTATGGACTTCTCTTTTGTGGCTCCCACCGAAACCGAAATGTAATAAAGCAGCTTCCCAGTTCTCGCCACGAGACGAAAGAGGGGCAAGACAACGCTCGTTGACGTCAGACGGGTGCAACAACGACGATGGCGATGAGGCGGGTGTAGTATCATCTTGCCAACGAGCAGCGAGAACATGGCAGTCATCACTGATCAGAGCTGCGTCGATGGCAGCAAACTTTTGAGGGGCTCTCGCAGGCTGCAGCTACAGTAGCCATGACTGGAATCACTGGACTAAGGTCAAATCCTTCTCCCGCAACGAATTTGGGAAGCGTTACCGAAACAGCAGAAGCGCCATGTAAAAAGGCACAGCTATGAGCCTGTGAGGCAAAAGCCATCAAGCCGTGCTCCGCAAAACCGGGGTTCCCTCGACGATGACGGATTTAGCAGCGTGATGGTTGATTGCACTCTCGCAAAATCAATACGGAGTAGGTAATAATCAAGGAAGTACATATCGCAATTTCTAATTTCGCCATCTAGATCATCTCATCATTTGCCGGCCCTACTCCGTACTCCGTATGCAGACGGTACGCAGACGGTGTGCGCAGCGCAGCCATATTAACTATCTCCCCTGACCAGAAGCTATGTATCAGCATGCTGCAGTTCTTGTGCATGAGACACGGATGCAAAAGCATTTGGTAAACATTGGACGGCTTCCGAGTTCTGAGGCTGTGTTCAAATTGCGTGCTCGTGTTGGCTGAATGCGGGCGGTGGCGGATAAAGTACGAAAAGGGGCTCAAAGGGCTAATAATAAAAGGGGCTTCAAAGTTCTCCCAAGGATTCTGCCCATGATAGTCCTTGCCACCGCAGACTTGTCGCTCTCTAGAGTCACAGACTCACAGCCCATGCGAACACGTGGAGGCGCATGGCAACAGGCTACAGCGCGTCAGCAGTATGTATGTACGCAGCGCTGCATCCTGCTGACGCAACATCATCGGGTACATACATATTGCTGCAGTTGGAGCCTCTCAGCGTTGCAATGTGCATGCGATGCGGCCCCTTTTCATCCCGTCTCCATCTCGCCTCGTTCCGGCTCACCGCACGCCAACGTCGCCCGTTGCTACTCCACATCATGCCATGCCGCGGTTTTGTCTCAATGACTGATGTCGCTACATACTGTAGGTACCTGTTTTGCTGTGCTTGTCCTTGAGAATACGGAGACATGTGTTGCTTTTTTTACTTCCTTAGTGTATGGTACATACATACATACTCCGTAGTCACATTTGTTGTCCCTTTTTGCCGTCGACAGGACACTTTTGAGCCTCTGATGTGAGTCCTGACCACTTACCAGTGTGCAAAGCGGACAGCTGTGACTTGTAAATACTGTACATACGTGTAACGTAGATCCTCCACCTACTGTGCTTCACCTGCTGCAGCCTGCGAGTCTCCTTCGCCATCGACGTCATTTCAACCACGCTTCTCACTTCTACACGTTCCTGGCGTCCGTGAGGCTTGCACTGTTGCACGTCAAGCTCTGCAGCATCTTGCACTCACCATCCAGGCCATCCATTGGCAGCCACCAATAAATATCTTCAGCCGTCCCTGCATGCATCGCCTTCCCGATCTCCTCCACCATGGGCTCCCTCCATCCTGTTCCCTTCTGGCAGGTTAATTGTCCCCCGGACCAGCTGACCGCAGAATGTCCTCCCTTCCTGCTCGACCTCAGCGCCAAGGACCAGCGCATCATTGGCACCCCTGACACCGACTTCGACATCCTGCCCTGGAAGGATGTCGTCAACATCGTCAGGACAAATAAGCTCGAGCAGTTCCACAGAAGGCCTTCTCAGCTGCGCCGCTACAAGGCCTTCACATTCCAACTCGCCAGTCAGTACGGCAGCGTGGCCGCCTTCATTCTCCGGGAGCGTTTGCGCTGGCAAGAACCTGTTCAGGCCCGAGGGGTCCCCTTCCAGTGCGCAGACGACGTCAAGATTCTGTGGAATGACTGGCCGTATGGCATTGACGAGCGCATCGTTCACCTGGTTGTGTGGACAAAGTTCGAGCTCAGGTCGGATCCTCTCACGGGGGACTTGACAGAGGAGGCCCGGACGGAGATTGATGATTTTGTGGCAAGGACATTCTCGTCACGAATGCCCGCAAATCATGTGAGTTTTTTCCTTCCTCTGCTTGTCCTTTCTTCTCGTACTTTTACGGTTCTCTTCATGTTTCCTTTATCTTGCCCGTTCTTGCTTTCTTTCAAGTGTATTCGGAAGCATAACAACTACAGGGTCCTTTATTTTCACATCTTCAGATCTTCACGTTCTCTTTCCACTCGTTTTACTTTGCCCGGGTTTCCTCTCTTTTTCTGCAGCGTTCTGAAGCGGAATGCCGGCGGAGTACTCGAACGTCATACCTTCGACTTCTCTTCACCTTGCCTGTTCCTCCACCCTTTGAGTATCATTCGAAAGCGGAGCAGCGACAAAGAACTTGGTTCTCATCTCTTGACGTCTTTTTTTTCCCTCTTTTTCTCTGCTTGCTTCGCCTTAGCCGTTCTTCCTTCCTTTGAGTGCGTTAGGGAGCACAGCAAAGCATAGACAGTGTGACTGACTGGGACTCTGGCCGCTGCAGGTGGTATGGTTCAAGAACTGGGCCAGTCTCAAGTCCGTCCACGCCGTTGAACACTTTCACGTCATGATGTTTGACCCAGATCCAGCATTTGTTCGTGACATTACCAACGGCGATGTGCCCCAATGTGACAGGATCGATTTGTAGACAAGTTGGCATGTAAACGGGCATGAGATAAATTTCCCTCTATCATTTCGGCCTCGGTGTGCATTTCCAATTTATGCAAACAAATTGGTCTCGTACCACGGACGTTGGTTTGGTAGCATATATTTGCGCTATGCAACATCCCGACCACGACATGATTTCAACGCTCACCCAACTCATTCTTTCCTTCATCCTCGCGAGACATCGTTTGTACCAATGCTCAACTCCACGCACGGCGCATCCGCAAAAACAACAGCAATGGGTTTTTCTATTGCAATGCGCAGATGCCACCCTTTTCCGTCCTCGGGCGCCTTGAGCTTTTCGGTCAGGTAACCCTTCAAGCCGACAGCCAAGTCGCCAAGCAAGGCCTCAATTGTCTCAAAGGAGGAGCTTGTCATTGCCTATAGTCCCCAAAGACAAAATAGTCAGCCACGGTCAACATCCTTCACAAACAGGGTGTTTCTCTGCAATTAAACATGATAGATGTCATTGTACTTCACATGGGTGGGCTTCACATGAAGATAGCGGCATCTGTCTGATGCCCAGAAAGATAAAAGGGGGCAAGGAAACAGAACGGAGGGAGGGGAAGAATTCTTCACACATAGCCCACATCATGCAACGTACCTGAACAATCACGTCCTCCAAACCACAGTAATGGTCCCCCTTGACATCCAACCTCTCCACCTCGACATTCGCTACCACACTCTGCTTCGCCTGCCGCTCATTTATATTCACTCCAATCAGAACCGGCACACGTATATCACGCAACCCAAGCCTCACACCCCTCATTTTCAGTACGCCATTCTCAAAAGCGCCCTCCCCCGTCAAACTAACCCCCCCGCCCAGGCGACTAGCTTTCGGCAAACAGACCTTCACTTCCAGGCGCTTCAGAGACGCCACTTGTAGAAACGGATCACCGCTACTATTACCACTCCTTCTGGTGGTGCTGCGAATGCTACGCGAGGAGAATAGTTCCAGGCCAGTAAGATCAATCCATATCCTGCCCAGCACTTCCGGGAGACACAGCGCCTCACAGACGCAGGAGCTGAATTCATCGTCCACGTGCGTGGCGTCATCCAGCGTGGCGAGAATAGCCTTGCTTAGTAGCCCGTAGTGGACGGTGTCCGGGGTGAGTTTGTCGGACGTGGAAGCCGATCCGAAGGAGCTGTGGAGGTGAACCGCTACGGAGACGGAGATGGGCTGCGCGAAGTACGGCCGGCCCCATGCATCGTGGGGTCCTTGAATGGTGGACTGGATGTTTTCAACGCGTACGACGGAAGGGGCTGGGCCGGCGGCGAGGAGGACATTGTGGGAGGTTTCGAGGGGGGGTGGTGGTGGTGGTGTTGATGGCGGCATTCTGGCTTTTGGTTTTTGCTGTGCGCTCGAGGGAGATGGAGATTTCTTGTTGTTGTAGCTGATGACAATGGGGGTTGGTGATGATGATAATGGCGATGTCGATGCTGTTGCTGTTGTGGAAAGGGTGGATACAGCAGCTGGTAGGGTACCTACCAGGTACCTAATCTTCGTTTGACATTGTTAGACGAAAAAAAGCACAACAATTAGGCTCCAAACGCCATTCCCCCAAACGCGCGTATATTGGCATTATTTTTGCCTCGTCGTTCATCTTGTCTCTTTTGCCACAAAATTGAGGTCCCGGAACAGTCGAAGCATCTCCTTCGTAGAGATAGTACAAACAGTCTACAGAATCGCGTTGTCAAAGATCAAGAGGTGGGGGGCTTTGAGAGCTGATTTGGTGCAAAAACGCCTCCGCTGCCATCACTGATCAGGCCCCAACTTGTTGCAACTTGCTGGGGCGCCACGAGACAATACGATGGGCAAAGCTCAAACTGTGCGAGTGTAAGTGGCGGAATGCATTGTGCAATGTGACCTCTTTGAAGGGCTTATGGCCATGAATTGGAACCGGAAGGCCCTGCAGCCGAAGATGGACTAGTAGTAACTATGTACATACCTAGGTACCTATCCTGATTCCTTCCTTCCCTTTGCTCTCGTTTGCATATGCCGGTTTCACAGGGCAAAGCACGATCGCCTACCCGGTAACGAAAATGTTTCGAATCAAAACGGTTCCATTGAGAGAGTTTGCCGCGACGGCCGTGATCGGCCATGTTCCGATAGGTATGTAGATCCATTCCCATTTTCTTTCCTCGGCTGGCAAAGCAAGAACTTAGAATATACTGTACACAACTTCTATTTTGATTCGAGAACACGCGGTTCCTCGGCCCGTCTGTTGTCGTTTCTTCAGGCCCCGAGTTCGCCTTCGCATTCGGGCCGCACGTTCTGATGCCTATAGGCTATCACTGCCAACTGGGTCTCTCTCTTGGAGATACAAACTCAATATGTATGTAAGAGATCTGGTTGATGACAAGATCCACATACATTCAGACACCCACACTTGAACGGCCTGAATCGTCGGGTCCCGTCGACATTCCTATTCTGTGCATGATCCCCGGGTTCTCCAAGACTTCCGACACCGACTGCGAGTCCCTCGTGGCAATGGACCCAGCTTCCTGTTTGGTGTCCACGGCAAGGTGAGCAGACCCAGCCATCACGACAAATCTCTGCGAGCTGTTCCTTGCATATGCAGGTGCAAAAATATGTATATGGTACAGATATGTAGCATGTGTGAGACGAGCTTCCCGGTCATCCACGTACGGAGTACAGACTTCTCGTACATGACATTGTCAAGGTTGAAAAGGCCCGATGGAACGATAACAGTGAACACAGGTGCATGCCAAGGCCAAGATAATTGATGACATTGTACACTGTTGCAACTTGCTACACACATCTGCACCACCGTGGGTGTTAGACTGTTAGTGCGCACTGCGAGGTGGTGATGTAGTAATGTACCAAACCAATTTGGAACATGAACCGCCGCAACAATTGTCAGCCAAAAGTGACGCCTGGCGGCACGGAGCAAATGGCCCCCGTGGACGGAACATGAGAGTGAGTTGGCGAGAAATGATGTAACGGACTTCTCAGTCTCTCTCCACGTTCGACGTCCATTCTTCAAGGGCCCGGCTACATACTAATCTTCAAGGCCCAGCTAATAATCTTCGAGGCCCAGCTAATAAGGTTGGAGCTACACCATTCATAGGAAGAAATATGACACGCACTTGTCACACGAACTGCTACGAATACGCGAGCCGCCCACACCCCCCCCGGGCCCCCGGCCGCCGGCATCTCAGGCTTGATGCGGAGGATTCCGCCCAATCGCGTGTTCTACATGATGAACGGAAATTGACCCAATTCGACTGCGCCGCGTTTCTTTCGACAGAATGAAGACTTCGTGTCGCAAGCGGCAAGCGCCTTGGCGTATTCTTATTACGGATCTTTTCACCTCACCGCGTCCGGTAACCGGTTCACGCCGCCAAGCGCGCAAATACTGCGCCACCACGGCTCAATGCCCATGGCGTGAATCGCAAAGGAAAAAAGATCCGGACCTGGGCTGGACGCTGCTGAAAGGGCTCATCTGCTCTCGCGTTGTCAATGCCCTGAAACGACTTATGTATCTGAATAGAGGCTTACAGCGATGCGAGCGAGGACAACTCATACCTACCTACTCTCTGCGGAGTACAGAGTACAGAATGACGGAGTAGGCGTTGCCGCGAAAGCATGCAAGCAAAATGCAGCACATAATCTTATCTTGTAAGTTGTTATTACCGCGACACAATACATACATACATAGCGAGGACTGGGTTTTATTTCCGGAGAGGGGGCCATCTTAACTACCTAGCAGGATAAACAGCATCCCTGCAGAATATGTATGCAAGTACCGGTAAGTAGGTAGGTCTTCCGTTCGACTATCGGCGATTTTGCGCGGAACGACGAACAGAAGCCACACAGAACGAAATGGGCATACAGAGTACTTTTGCCGTAATTTCAATGTAACCTCGCGGACTCTAGTATCTACCTACATATGTACCTACGGTACGGAGAATAGACACGGCGAGGTCCATTGACCATTCCCGTACCTAGTTGCCCATGTGCTCGCCAAGATGGCCTATTCAGACCACGACAACGCCATTCTTATAAAGTTATGCCCTTTTCGACAGCGACTCTAACTACTTCAAGAAATCAAGTTTCGAGTTGCTCATCTTAGCGCCCGCCAAAGGGAAACAGCTGGGACGATGCGATGCGATTAAAGCAAATCATTCAAAGCTTTAGCCTTTTTTCGGCTTTCCCGGGATACCTACTGACCAAACAAAAGTTCGGAACAAACCTCTCAATGACTTCAATGACCCGGAGTCCCTGACCTAGGCAACATGGGTCAAATCTCGATCAAGCCCCTGTATCAGGGGCCCTGACCCAGGAACCGGTAGAGCTGCCCTATGCCATGTGGCCTTGGTACACAGACTCACAGAGTAGGTACATACATACACTGGCATCATGATTCATCCGCCTGAAGTTTTGAACCATACCCTTGTAGTTGCACTCGAACGATTCGAAACGCTTCACTTGAGGCTGGGCCGTCCACGACAAAACCCATAATACTGGAGCGGGTAATGTTTCGGCCGATGACGTGCCGTGCTGCCTTTGGAAAAAGAGCTGGCTGTCACCTGTGTCTCAAAGTCGCTAATAAGAAGTGGACGAGCAGCTGAAATATTAATATCGTGGTTCAGTCTTTCAGGGCTTCACTGCTTCCGAAACGTCTTCCTGAGGATGCAAGTGTATATAGACCAGGGTGAAATGAGAGAATGAATCAAGCGGTTGGTACTCCGTATATAGGTAGGTATGTATTCTTTTTTCGGCGGTGCGGGGAATTGATGGCATCCGGCCAGAACCGAGGAGTGGACGCAGTTCGGTAATCTGTCGGTTCAGACTTCAGAGGCACGTACATAACGTACATACATACATACATACATGTACATACCTAGTTGCCGTGTGCAGCGTCAAGGACATCCGTGTTCAGGAAGTCCTTGTCCGGCGCCACCCTCTTCCCAATTCATGTATCTATGTACATATGTAGGTATCTAGTGATTGTTAGTTAAAGCCATCATGTAATTAACGTGTGCTTCTGACTTCATGAACGCCGAAGCCAAGTTCCCAAGTTGTGGTGGAGGGGAACGCTCACACGCTCCACACAAAGAATTCGACATCGGACCAGTCAGAGACCTGCATGCAATGCCACTTCCTGTGGCATGTTCTCGTGCAGCAGGTGACTGAATCAGCCGCCTATCCCGCCTTGACTCTAGTTCAGCGTGGACTGCTTTCTGAACTGCAGCCTGCTCTCGAAACTTGGCTGAGCTAGCCTCGATGCACGAAGCATTGTCGATGCTGAAAGACTGCCAATCGATGGTGTCAGCCCCCTCAGCCAACGTTGCTCGTTCCTGAAATGAATGAAGGCTTCTCTCAGTCTGAACACGGATACGCAAGGCAGAGATATATCTTTCCCACCACGTTTAGTGCCACCCAACCTCCTATATTGGTTCCTTTCCGATCGTCGATCATCCTCCCGCTTTGTAGCACAGGGCACAGTAGGTACTTAGGTAAATCGAGGTACATACATGTGGGCCAGACAATGACGACTTGTGTTTCACGAAAGCGACGGCTCAGCCGACCGGCCACTTCCTCGTGCTTTTTTAGATCGCACGAAAAGGGCTAGAAAGGAAAAAAGAAAACAGAAAAAGAAAGAAAGAAAGAAAAGCCCCGGCTCTGATTGCGGGGATCCAGCTGCTAGTCACAGGCTCACAGCTCGTCTCAGATGGAAGAATCGTGGCGGACCCTTCAGGCTTCGGCCGACGGGGTTCCTCTCTTATATTAATGGAGTATTGTACATACGGAGTACATACCTAGGTAGATATGTATGTACCTACATACAACCACCAAGCGACTTCTTTTCAAGAGGGGAAAGGCTGGAGGGCCAGACAGCATCGCGACTTTCTTCCTCGGACCTCACCTGATACAATATTCTGTGTTTCCGTCTGGTGAAACATCAGCAGCAAACCAACTTGGCTGTCGCATGGCCTTGCCTCAGAAATGTCTGGACAAAGCCGTCCTCTAATGAAAGTCGGCTGTACTCCGTATGTATGTAGCATTCATTGGGCCAACAGCCCTCAGCTTTCGGCAGCTCTACGGAGTAGGTAGCCTCTGTTTATGCAACACCCATGCCGATGGATCCCGTCGAGGAAGGGGAAAAAAACGTGAGCTTATTAACACATCGGGTCGAGTGGAGTCTTTTACTTGTGAGTCGTAACCTCTACTGGCCTCCGAAAGGGCGGGTGGGCGACTCGCGGCACATCTGCAACGGCGGCATCGGTCAGCGTCAGCGTCGGCCTTGTTCGGCTGATGATTGTGTAACTCGGCACGTCGGAGAGGCTTGTCGATAGAGAGTATCGAGGGTTACACGATGAGACGGCGATGCTCAGACGTTCAGGGAATTGCAGTTTGAAAGTTCCAACGTGTTGTCTCACGCGGCACGCCCCATCATTGATCGTCAGAATACCTAAACGCAGCGAGGTCGACAACAAACGGCGGACTAACCAGCCGTGGACTGGTCAATGGTGTCTGTGGATGAGAGGGGAAAGGCGGAGAGGGGGACGCTTGAAGCCGTCCAATCCCTCCCGCCTGACCAAGCCGTTGAGGGCTTTTCTCAAGAAGTTGGTTTACACTTGACACTACGTACATACGGAGTATGTACACAGTACGACTCACGACTCACAGTCATATGTATGTACCTAGGTACCTACTCGACCTACGGAGTAGGTACGAGGCTTCCCAGAACGCGTGCTTATTCGCGGCATGCAGAGGCGCGGATAGCTGAGCCCCCTGTTGCTCTGACCAGTGACAAGGGCTCAAGGCTTCCCTTCCCCCTGCATCAAGATTCTTGGCCGCTGTTGGACCCGCCACCACGAGTTGTCCCTGGCCGGAACACCGCATCCATGCATCCATGCGTATGTACTATGTACGGAGTATGCCTCTTTGCAACCCGCCATGCGAGCCATTCCGCGATACTGCTGCGCCCGAAGCTGGCGAGCCCCTCACTATCGTCCGATCCCCAGCGAGTTTTGCTTTCTTTTTGTTCCTTTTCTACGGAGTATTCCTTTTTGCTTCTTATTGACCCTTTCCGCGCATCTTCTATTGGCTTCGCTACCGTTGTAACCGCGTCGGTTCTTCCTCGTTCCGGCATCTCAATGCTCCGCCAGATCAACCAAAGATAGGTAGGTACGTTCGAAGCGCGATGGGAGGCCATGCCATTTGTGTCACTATGCGTTCACCGGTGCTAGATATTCAGCTTCAGAGGTCGAGCCCGCATCCAGCCGTCTGGTGCCTGGCACACGATTTGGAGCCATGGAGAGGGCCAATCCGACCATGCTGTTGCAACTTTCATGTGAGAGTTACATCTCTGATATGGCCTGGGTAGGCATAGCGACTGGTTCCATCTTTCAAGACGGTCAAGGAAGGCGAGCGGGAAGCATCCACCACGGGAATTGCTTCGCTTCTGTTCGCAGCCCGGAATACGGCCAGTCCATTCCAGATGCCATCAAGAATCAAGACAGGTAGACCATCAGCTACACGGCCTTGGTGGCTTCCGCAGTGACGAGATAGATCATAGGATGCCATCACTCTAAAAGGTTAGGCAAAGCCCTGCCTCGGCGCCTTGTCCCTCCCTGGCCCCTTTCCCCGGGTTCCGACTAAGAGGACTCCAGCCCACCAACGATTGCGGGCTGATTGATGATGCAGACAGCCGTCTTGACTCTTGATCACAAGTATGTAATACAATTGCGACCTATTGAGGGTTGTCCATGTGGTAGGCACATACATAATTGGCGCGAATTCCCCAAGCCCATCCCGAGCGCCCCCTCCCCCCCTCCAGGCCATGGGGGGGTGTGGACATCATACATGGAGAACAAGGGAACAGGGGAGCAACTTGTATGTACTCCGAAGACACAAGCCCACCTTCATGCAATTGTTCGCAGTAAAAGACCACCATGCTGAATCTTGAGTAAGTACTTTATGACCCGCCCTTCCTCCCCATCCAAACAAGCAGCCTTGCCTCGTGTCTGGGTTTCCCTGCTTACGCTTTTTTTTTTCTTGCTTCTTCTTTGCGTGATAGACACTGCGCTAGACAAATTGTCGTTGAATTACCGTCGACCTGAATCTACTTTCCCGGGGTTTTGGGAGATCTAACCCGTCTTGAAAGCCGAGCCATGTCTCCGATTCACCGGCTGTAAGCTCCACGGCACCCCTCATACGATCATACTGTTAGTCCCGAAATATTCCGGCTGTTTCCTCGTCGGTTATCGTCCTTCTAGAAACAGTTGACGACATATCAGATCAACAAAAAGCAAACAACAAAAAAAAAGAAGCTTGTCCACCGAAAAACCCTCCACTGGTAGCCGACTTGAACCGAGTTGGGTCGCCATCACGACAGACCCCATCTAAGACGAGGGGTCGTCCGTCTGGCGGGAAAAATAAAGCAGTCGTCCCCCGCGAATCATTCAACATTGCACATGATATATCAGACGACGAGAGACCTAACAAACGCAATTTCGATCCCTCGACATTCTGCTCAACGATGGATCTTGCGGTGATCAATTTGTGTCCTGCGCCGTTCCTGGACTCAAGTTTGTTCCCCGACAGCCAAGGATGTACGCAAGAATCATTTGCCTCATGTGACAGCTTGACCTTTGTTAGCCCGTGTACTCACTGACTGGTCGTAGTTGTCTCTGGTCGACTGTGCCAAAATGTTACGGCTGACTTGAGGTGCTGTCTGCCATGTCCCATGGCCGACTGGGTCTATCCAGATAATTTCTTCGTCATGGTAGCAGTGGCCAACTGGGTGGCAGTTGCCAGCACAATATGCTGCGTATACCTCTTGGTTTCGTGGGCAGCCTTACCAGTCGATAAGACTAACAGGCATTATCTGAGTGTTTGCTTGACGTTTGCCGTCTTGCTGATGACTGTAGGTCTACTACTACAACTTACAAGTCTCACAGCTGTGGATGGGGGCGCAGATGTACTGACTGACCCTGAACCCCCTAGCTCGGATTCGTTGTTCCCCTAGTCACTCAACCGAATCAGTGCTACGACTCCATCACTCCGCATAGCATGTCAACTAGCAAAGTGTGCGGCGCATCTGGAAGTCTCTTGATTCTGGGGGGCTGGAGCGGTGTCATGTGGGCCTTTTTACGGTCGCTTTCGCTGCATCTTCAGATTTGCTGGCAGGTCTTGGTGGGACGAAACTTCATGTTCTTCGCACAAGCTATCGGCTGGGGTATCCCCTTGGTGGGTATCACTGTCGCTCTCGTCTTCAGCGGCGTTTCGTTCCGTTTCGGGCCAACGTGTCACATCAACCACAAGAACAGCTTGGCAGATCTATGGATTCCCTTGCTCATTGTCGCCGGAGCGACCGTCATTCTTACTTTCGCGACCTTTGGGTGTTGCGTCAAGGTCTACCTAGCCTCGTTGTACGACAGCTCTGAAACGACCGACAGATCAAGCTTGCCTGCGCACACGAGTAGCATTCAGGCCGTATCGCCTCGGCAGGCGTATCGTCGTGTGAGACGAGTCATCGCTCTTCAGTGGCGGGGTATTGCTCTCGTCCTGATCATCATCGCTGATGTCATTTTCTTCTCGGTTATTTTCGTCTTCCAGGACGATATAGTGCAATCCGTGAGGATCGATCCACAAGTCTCCGAACAATGGGTACTTTGCCTCATCGCTGCGGCGGGAGATAAGCACGCTTGTCTCGATTACGCGAGCTCTCTCGCGGTCAATGAAGCCACAGTTGCGGCTGTACTACTCTTACTCGGGGTTCGTTCTTCCCCCCACCCCCTCTTTCCCATGTACCCCTTTTGTCTTGTGTACTAGGTAGCAATCATCTTTTGCTAACAGAACCTCACAGCTGAACGGCATTTGGCTTCTGTTCCTTTTGGGCCGAATATCCATGCTCGTCGGCTGGTACGAGTTATTCAGATCGATGCTGTTACGCGAGGGGGGTCAAAGAGAGTTCGTATCGGTGGATGCTATTTATGAGGACCAGAAAAATCCTCGTTCACGTTCGTACGAAATGCTCTCAAGAGGTTCTAGCACTGTGGTAACACCACTTTCTCCAGTAAAATTTCCTGCCCCGGGACCAAGCACACCCGACTATTTCGGAAAGACGGCGCGATATCACACGCCGGCGAATTCTTTCTCCAGTCCACGACCGCCTCAGCAAGGTGCCCTTCGAAAATTGTCTACAGATTCTGATGGCAGTGATATACGAATCCGCACGGCGTGAACAAAGTCCAAAAGGGATGTCTCGCCGGCTACTCTTCGGAGGCTTCCGTCGTGTATCCTGCCATGGAATCTACGGGTGCCCATGCGAAGATCATGTTGAGACACATCTTGCTCTCATAAGGATGGCTACGAAAACTCCAGTTCATGAATGGAGTATCATTCGGCCACCACCAATAACGTCATCGCGCGGCGCTCGAAATCAAGACGTATATCATATCATATATGGCCTTTTCGCTGTAGCAAAAGGCAGAAATATGCCTAAATCTAACAACCAGGTCATCAGATCACCTTCATGTTGCCAGGCGCATCTTAGAAAGGTAGATTATCTTCACCATCATCATCACGATGGAGAACAGGGCGATGAGAAGCAGGAAATTCGGCATTTCGCCATTCCCATCTCGCGCTCCATGATTACGGACAGAAAGCAGGGCGTTACGGCATTGTATTTACATACCTCTATATTATCTATTTCGTGAGGCAGGAGTCTCGGGTGGACAAAAGGGCGCTCATTTTCAGCGGAGCCGGGGTTGGTACTTTTAGTGCCGGAAATATGTGGCTGCTACTTCATGATACGGTCTACGGACGTGCACAATCGCACAATGTGTTTTTTTTTAATAAAAAGAGCGATGCTTTATTGATCGATACATCGTACTGTGAAGGCTGAGGTTCCGTGTATCAGACGTCTCGTCGTCGATTCGCCGGGGTAGGGCGGCAGGGCTCGCGCTCCGAGCAGTGCACAAGGAGGGAGGTTCTCAGACGAGGGCATATGACTAACATTAGGTACGTAAATTGACTACATGGATAAAATATTTATTTTAAAACAAGACTTTAAAGACGGCAAATGATGGGGCGAAGTCGTGAAGCGAGATACCTATGTACCCAATGCACCTAGGTACATACCAATGTATGTACATACCTACCTCATACCTCTTAGAGCCCGAGCAACTACGTAGGTATGTACTCCGTAAGCGGGACGTGGCCTTTACTGCCGGCCTATTCCCGTCACCGAGGAATGCGCTTGGCCACGTGGGGCCAGGGTCTCGCGAAATTAATTGAAGGCGCGCGCGGATCAGAAAAATAGGTATGTATGTACCTACAACGCGCCGCATCACGCCTGCGTCCACACGTTGCCCTTCTACCAAGCCTCAACTTCTCTTGCTGGGGATCCTCCATGGACAGCCTCAAAGAAAAAGAACGACCCTTTCGTCCAGCGCTGGTTGGACCATGCCATGTCCAGACGGCGACAGATCGCGTAAGTGAAAGCTCTGATTCCCCCTCCACACCCCCTGTCTCCTCTCCCGATGTGCTTGAGCGCATGTGCGACAGTCGCTGACCGAGGATTTCAACGTGTGTGTTTGTTTGTATGTAGTTTGGCCATGGGGCGAAGGGTGCCGTGCTCGAGCGCGAGCGCATAAACATGGACTCGGACTCCCACTCCGATGAATCGTCCAACCCCGAAATCCCCGAATGGCCTCCGTCCGATAGCGAAGACGAGGGTGCCGATCACTTGCCTGTCAATTCCATCTTTACATTGATTCCCTCGATGCAACGATACCGTAACAATTTGACTGCCTTGTCGCAAAAGTACAATGTGAGTGCCTCCAGTCCCCGAGTCCCGAGATCACATCGCGGCCCTTTTCCGACAGCCCCAAAGCTGAGGGAGTGATGAAACGTATTAGACGGCGCTGATTTCTTGCTCGTTGTTCCATACTTAGCTTTACTTTACAGCGTACCGGTCTTCGATATACGTCTATGTTCCGCGCTGTGTGCCTCGACAGATCATCCCTCGAGATCCCGACCTTCATATTTACACCTATGCGCACGCCGGTGCGACGGCTGGGGGGCAGATTGACGACAACTCGCCTCACATGATAAACCATCTCGTTGTTGGCATGCTCGGAACGCAAGAAATAGTCGTCACAACCCATGATGATGGAAACGTCACAGCGTTTTACACCAAACATTTCGCCGACTACATTCGTCGCAGCAGGTCCAATGCGCCATCGGCGAATACAACGGCGCCCGCGACGACGACGCCAAGAACGAGATGGGAACCTCGCTTGCAGGCTTCGAGCCGAATCAAAAAGCCGAAACCATTCTTCGAGGAAAGTGTGGGCATCTCAGCATGGGGAATAGCGATACACCAGCAGTCACGATTGATTGCCATTAGCTCTAATCGTCATGAAGTAATGGTATTTGCTCCTGCTCTGGTGGCGACAGGACCTCAAGCACAAACCTGTGATTGCCTTTCCTGTTGCAAAGGCCTCGAAGAACGGATCCGCTGCCGTGCTCGGAATTGGCGAATCGTCGTCGCCCTCGGTCCCGAGGCCAGCAATGTACCCAACATCAGCTTTGTGGACGACGAGCATGGCAACGCGGAGAGGATTAGTGCCATTGATATCAGAGGAAATATGTGGCTGGCCGATATCTGGAAACCATGTCAAGCTCCTATGCGCGTGATGCCGTCCTCTAACCAGCTCTTGATGAGCGAAGAGTTTTTGCCAGCACCGTCGCGCGGATGGGGTATTCTCGCCCTGGCAAACGAATACTTTCTCACTGTCCGTTCGGAGGAGGAACTACTCGGGGCCCCTCTCAAGAATTTGGAAGTACTGCCCAAGGTTAAAGCAGCTTGGCATCCAACGGTGAATATCAACCAACAGAAGCATGGTGTACCAGGCAACTCGAGCGCACAGCCGCCGAGGAGGCCTACTGCTGCTTCTACCAATGTCTCGAATGATACCGGAGCTTCTGCGGATTTGATGGATGAAGATGGCGACGAAGATGTTCACGGAGCTATCGATGACTATTCCGTTGGAGACTACAGCGATTATCTAAATGAAGTTGTTTACGGTCCCAATATCGATGACGACGTCTTTTTCCAGGACGTTTTTCATGCCGGAGACGTGGATGATGATGATGATGATGATGACGACGACGACGACGACGACGACGACGACGACGACGATGATGATGATGATGATGATGAGGGAAGCTGGGTTACAAGCTCGGACGTTGACGAATTCGATCACGATCAAGCAGAACAAGGACAAAATGACAATAACGGCAACGGCAACAGCACCGGCACTGGCACGCCGCATTTGAACCTTTCTACACTCGCGGATCCGTATGAAAGCCCATATGAATCACCCCTCGACGAGAGTGAGGAGTCCTTCACTGACTCGGACTCGCACGGTCAACTTAGCCTACCAACCATAATGGCGAATCTTCCCATATCAGATGGAGCCTTGATGCAGCTCGAAGATATTTGGGCCAATCTCTTCCAACAACCAGTCGACGAATCTCAGTATTCCTCCTCCATTCACGACACAGGAGAAACAATATACGGATGGTCGGCACCTGACCCGCCCTGGCAGTTTTGCCAAAAGACGCCGGAGCGTGATGATCGGGCTTATCAGGACATGATGTACATGCCACACACTGGAGAAGCGTGCGCAAGTCCCAGGAACCTCTGGGACTTGAAGAGTTTCATGAAACGACCCATCCAATACAACGAGCTTCCCCGGGCGCACTGTCAAAAGAAAATCAAGCTGGGCGATCGCTATCACATGATACGAATGTATGAAAGAGACTTTGAAATGCAGCCGCTCGACGAAAATCCGTCTTCTCCTGGAAGCGGCAGCATGCACGAGTTCGGCGTGCTATGCCCACAAATTCTCAAGATGGTCTTTCCACCTGGCTCGGACGTTCGCCGCCATTTCCGAAGTACGAACCGCCTGAGCATGGTGGTGCATATCCCCGAACTGTTCCTCATCGTCATCGGCTCTCCCACTGGACGCGTGATACTCGTTACGCCTACGCGGCTGAGGCAGCCTATACGTAAACCGGATGGGATACTCCATTATGGACTCCGTGTGGATTGGGTGCTCCCGCATGGATCCGAGGATGCAGTCTTTCGTAACGACAGTCGCCCCTTGCATGGCATAGCTGTTGGTCCTGTGCAAGAACATGGACTCATGGGTCATGATGGTGTGGCGAAGCGGCGGGGAATAGCGGCGGCAGCGGCGGCGAATCCAAGACGGTACAGATTGATGATGCATTACCGAAATCACGACATTTTGACGTATGAGCTGAGCAGGGAAGAAGAAACGGGCAAGGTGTGCATTTTCTAGGGGTGCGTTTTGTCTTGGACTCGCTGGTCCGGTTCATTGGTCGCCCGGTCTGGCATTATGAGTAGGTGGATTTCTATTTTTGCTGTAATCTCTGGGTATGTAGATCTTCAGGTGGTGCGTTAAAAAAAGGAGAGAGAAGGCCAAGACGTCATGATGCCGGCGTCGGGAGGGAATTTCTGTTTTTTACTTTATGCCGGGGCCCGGCATGGAAAATCTGTTTTGCGAGCGAGCATTGGATAGCGTGCTTTCTGTTTGATTTGTCCTCTTCTACTGCCCATGTTGTTTGACAACAGTTTTGTATTGTCTCCATTTTCTGTTTCTTGTATCGTCTTCTTCGTCGCGACTTCGCTGCCTTGGAAAAGGTGGTAGTCATGTGCCTCGAAGGCTGACATGTCTGGCTATTTTGTATTGGATGTGTTTTCGTGTTTCATACCGCCTTGGTGTCCTTTCATATGCCTGGGATCTGGGAGATATCGTTTTTGTAAAACATGGAGTGTCAGGAAAAGGGGGTGGGCATTTAGATGCGACGGCGCGTCTTGTTTCGGAAAGCCTGGTACATTGGAGTAGGCCCTTACAGAAATAGACTTTTCTGTGGGCGGATTATATACTTGACGGGTTGCAAAGTGATCATGAAACTGCTTTGCTTGCTTGCATATTGATTCTGCCTAGAGGAACCATGCACGAGTTACCGCGGGTAGTATGTGTTGGACTCATGCTTTCATGAATTCACGAGGCGAGACACTGTTAAATGAGGGCTGGTGAGAGCGCCCACAGAGCCGTCTGAGCATGTTTGAGCTGATCTTTCAATTCAAGAGGAACATAGGGCGCAGAAAAGTAAGACCTCATATAGCTACTTTGTTGTACAGTAATGCACATTGGGTACATACTTTCATGGTTGAAGACATCTAAGAAGCAATCAACCAAGGGAGTGAGCGTTGCCCATCCCGGTTTGTTTCCACCACCCACCAAAAACCACTTGTTGAGAGATTACATATAAGCATATCGACTTGTATGTTTTACAAATGGTCTCGAGATCTTGATCCTACCTTTCACGGTGCTTACATTACAACCCAGGCACTGGCCACCAAATTCTCGTGGGTACGCATGGTACCTGTGTGGACAGCTTCTGCAGCAGACGCGTCTCAACCCGACAGAAACAACTCACGCGAATGTGCTCCGTAAAGCCATATCTCATAGTCGGTGCAGACGATATCATTCATCTGTACAATGCCCTCGCTGCGATGATACTACATAAGCTAGGAACGGTGGTATTCGGAATAGATCCTAGGTACTCAGAGAGCCGCAAGGTAGCCACGTGACTCGTGAGTAGTGGCGAGATCATGTACTTGGCCAGCTTAGGTAGATTACCACACATGCTACGCGTGAAGTCGTTGATCTCCTCAGAGGACATCGCGAGAAGTCTCACTGAAATGTTCGGCCTACTGTGCAGTTGATACTCGCGTCGTTGCATCTGTTAATTCATCTAACAGGGGGTACCTAGGTACTTTGTTCAAGCCTTCACAAGATTTGGCGGCCGTTAGTGGTGTACCGTACGGAGTATCTATGTACCTACCTCCTTACTCCGTACATACCCAGGGTACCTAGGTACCTACCTAGGCTGTATGTGCCTAGCAACGTGTAACGTGACAGTCTCTCGATCCGTCCGACTGACGCCCGTATCGTATCTCCCTCCTTTATATTATGCGCCATCTTCTCTTGCTAGGGCTTCTTCATGAACAGCTTAGGAAAGGAACGGCCGTTTCGTCCGGCTACGGTTGGGAAATGCTATGCCCAGACCGCGACAGATCGGGTGCGTGAAAGATTGCGATCCCTCCACTCCCCTCTCGATGTCTTTACGCGCATGTGCGGCAAGTCGCTAACCAAAGGACTCGTGACATGTATGTGTAGTTTGGCCATGAGGCGAAGCGCGCCATACTCGATCGCGAGCTCGTATCCTTCAGCTTGGGACCCTTAGGCGATGAAGAGCCCATCCTTCACTGGCCACCGTCCGGTAGCGAAGACGGCGCGTACGATGATGTCCCTGCCACTTCCATATACAAACTGGTTCCCTCGATGGTACCACATCGCAACAACTTGACTGCTTTGTCGCAAAAGTATAATGTTAGTGCCGTCCATAACGTTTCGAACGCGACCCTTTCCCCCCCCCGCCCCCCGAAGCTGCGCGACTTGAATAATGGCATAGACGGCGCTGATTTCTTCGTATCTCTATCTTTAGCTGTACTTTACAGCGTATCGATCTACAATATATGTTTACGTCCCGCGTAGCGTGCCTCGGCAGACCATCCCACGACATGCCGACGCCCAAATTCGGATCAATATAAGTCATGTTGGCCTCAAGATCCCGGGATACGCCAGCTTAAATAAACCTACTATGATTAACCAACTCGTTGTTGGCGCGCTAGGACATGAAGAAACAGTCGCCACATGCCATGATAATGGAGAAGTTACAGCTTTCTATACAAAAGAGATCGCCGAGTACATTCGTGACAGATCCAACACGTCACCGACAAACGCGACGGCTACGACGAAGACGACGCCAAGAGAGGGACGGAATTCTTCGCCACCAGCCCCAAGCCGAAGAAAGAAGCCGAGACCGTTCTTCCAGGAAAATGTAGGCATGTCAGCATGGGGATTAGCGATACACAAGCAGTCACGATTGATTGCCGTCAGCTCTGCCCGTTATGAGATAACGGTATTCGCTCCCGCTTTAAAGCCGCTGAAGCCCCAAACACAGACATGTGATTGTGATTCCTGTGGCCAAGATGTCGAAGACCGGGTACGGCGCCGTGTTCGAAATTGGCGAATCGTCGTCACCCTCGGAGTCGAGGCCAACAACATACACAACATCAGCTTTGTGGACGACGAGCATGGCAACGCGGACAAGATTAGTGCCATTGATTATAATGGCTCAATGTGGCTTGCCGATATCTGGAAACCAAAACAAGCTGCTATTTGCGTGCCGCCATCTCCCAGCCCGCTCTTGTACAGCTCCGTGTATCATAATCAACCGTCGCACGGTTGGGGTATTCTTGCACTGGCAAACACATGTTTTCTCACTGTTCATTCGGAGAAGGAACTATTGGGCGCACGTCTCGAGGACTTGGGCCTGCTGGATAAGGCCGAGGCCATTTGGCATCCCACTTTGAACCTTTACGAATATAATCGTAATCTTCCCGATAACCCGTGCGCACGGCCGCTTATTTCTGCTGCAGCGGCCGATGCTGGGGATTATGGAGCTTCTACGAACTTAATGGATCAAAACGGTCATGATGACAACGGTGCAAATTACGATGGAGATGACGATGAAGAATACGATGAAGAATGGGACATATATGAGTACGACGAAGCCGGTGTGAATATCGACCCTGATGTCGGAGGCGTGGGCCACTCGGAAATTTTCGAGTCCGACAATGATGAAGACAACGATAGTCAGGAACAGGCCGAAGAAGAAGAGGAATACAACGACGACGACGACGACGACGAGCCCTCTTTGAGCAATGCTTCTGGTAACGCTCTGCTTGAAAGCGACGAGTTTTCCGATTCGACGGCTGATGAGTCCATCTCCATTTCAAACATGGTGCCACCTCCGAGCAATGACGGGCAGGCTAAGCGACTGAATATACTAGCACTGACGAATCGTTTTCTTGTGTCAGATGAAGTAATGGCAGCTCTTAAAGATCTTTGGGCCAAGCACTTGACCATTGTCAAGAGTTCTCATTCTCTTTGCGAGAGTATACACCGAGAAGACAGGGACCAGAGCTCGTTCGAGCAGTGTTCCAAGGACACACTGACGCATGGCACTTCTATTCATCTGGACATGGCGTACATACCACACATCGGAAGGGTATGTGCAACTCCGACGGCCGATCGTGACTTGCTCAGGTATCTGCAACGACCCATCGAATTCAACAGAATTGGTGAGGGGCGCGGATTAGCCAAGTTGACAAATCGCTATCACATCATACGAATGTATGAGGAGGGTTTTGAAATGCACCCGCTTGGCAGCAAGAAAGGAGATCCAAAGAGACTGCCCGAATACGGCATGCTATGTCCATTGGCTTTCAGGATGGGCGATTGGTCCGGCGGAGACGATCGACCCCATTTCCACGATACAAACCGTCTATGCATGGTGTTGCACATCCCCGAACTGTTTCTCATCGTCATAGGGTCTGCCGTTGGACGCGTTATGCTCATCACGCCCACGCGGCTGGCGCATCCCATTGAGAAAGCGGACGGTGTACTCCATCATGGACTTCGTCTGGAATGGGTGCTTCCGCGGAAATCTGATGAAGCCGTCTTCAGAACCAGGAAGCGCCCTTTGCATGGCATGGCTGTCGGTCCCGTGCAGACGGACGGGGTCATGGATCACGGTCTAGGGAAGCAGCGGGGGTGGGCGGAAGCAGCGGCGATGCCAAGGCGATACAGATTGATGCTGCACTACCGAAATCACGACATCTTGACGTATGAGCTGAGCAGGGAAGAGCAAACGGGAAAGGTGTGCATCTTTTAGGGTGCGTATTTGGTAGAATTCGCAGGTCCAATTCATCCGTCGCTGGCCATTGAAAGATTCTCAAGTGGAAAGCACCATTCGAAGAAGACACGATCTTTGACTTTCTTCTGAAGAAAACTCGGAACTGTTGGATTCATAGAAGGAGAGCAAACGTGAGTATATCTGCAATGCGGTTACAAAGGGTTCAAAGGCTCCCGACCGTTGTGTATTTTCATCTCATTTTGCTTTGCATTAGAGAGGTGCAGTCAACACATTGTGGCGCGAACAAGTATTTAGATGTGCATTCGTCGCAACTTGCCGAAGAATCACTCTGGCACGAATTTGACTCCAATATAGCCCATAGAGCTGTTGACGCAATCAATCATCGATGGTGGACCGCACGTGGATTCTTTTGAGTTTCTTGACCAACACTTGAAACATTCGTGGGCGAGATGCTTTTTGGTCATGCCTGCAGGCGAGAAGTGGAATTCTATCTCATTCTCGATACACTTGGAAACGCTAATGGCACGCTTGAGACGATGGTCTTCGCGATGAAACACGTTTTCAAGGTCAGACAATGGACCGACCACACATTCTACCGTAACAAATGAATCGGCACGGCACTCCCACAAATCATCGCGCTTGTATAACTCTGACAAGTCGAAGCTCGATTGTTTTCAGATATTGGCCAGGAGCTCAGGAACCTGCAACACTGACCTATACGACCCATCGATGGCCAAGACGCAATTGCATCATCAGCTCCGTCGTGCAGCCAACGGGTGTAGGCAATTCTAGAAGTTGCAACCCTGGATGCTATAATTTCGCGCACATGTTGGAGAACAAACGGAATCACGTGTTCAATACGTCGGGTTTCTTGTGCACTGCTCTCCAGTCGTCTTTGACGCGAGAGAAGCGTACACGAAGCAGGAGCGGACCGAGCGGTCGGTCTGGTCCTTTCCATCGCGCCTTCTCGAGCAATGGTCTTCCACATGGACCCTCCGAAAAACCCTTGTGCCAGGTCCATCACAATACTTCAACAATCCACCTCTTCAAAACAAACGACCATTTCGTTGGGTTGCAGTGAGAAGCGTCTCATATGTGAAGGTGTTGCTTACTCGTCTGTATCAGTGGCGGAAAAGTGTCCATGGAGTGACTGCTCTGTACCTCACCCTCGGTTCGACCTGATATCTCCATCGAAACGAATGTACATGGATGATATATGTTGGGCGCGGGTCTCGAGAGATAGATGCAATTTAAGCCGCGCGCGGGACAGTGAGACGCACAGGAAGGGACGAGCCACGACGTCTCGCCATATCGACTCTCAGCCATCGTGGATCGTTTCAGTCTCCTGCTCGTCTAGCCACCGCCCGCATTCCATTTGCGTTTATATCACACTCTTCTACATGCCTCATCTTATCTTATTAGCGTCCCTCCATGGAAAGCCTGAGGGAAAAGGAACGACCGTTTCGTCCAGCTACGGTTGGTCCATGCCATGTTCAGACGGCGACGGATCGGGTACGTGAGAGCATCTGATTCCCCCATTGGCCCCCTCTTGATATGTTTTCGAGCGCAAGTGCGGCAAGTTTCTGACACAAGGACCTCGAACTGTTATTGTAGTTTGGACAAGGTGCCAAGGAAGCCATAATCAATCGTGAACGCCTGCAATACAGCTTCGAACCGGAAGACGTCCACTCGACCATCTTCGACTGGCCCCTGGCCGATGGTGAATACGGCGAGCTCAAAGATGTACCAGGCACCACTTCCATCTACAAACTGGTTCCCTCGATGCAAGAATTCCGTAACAACTTGACTGCTTTGTCGCAGAAATATAATGTTGGTGATGTCCGATGTCAACCCCTCCAATCAGAGCGCAGCCTTTCCCTCCAAAGCTGATCGGCTTGTTGAAATGAGTGTGACGGCGCTGATTTCTCATTCGCTCTCCCAACATTAGCTGTACTTCACAGCGTATCGATCATATATATACGTTTACGTCCCGCGGACTGTGCCTCGACAGACTTTGCCCCGACATGCCGAGGCTCAAATCGAGACCTCTCCAAGCCCCGCTGGCCGCATAGTCGGGGGAACTATAAACGAAAAGGCGCCTCATATGATTAACCACCTCGCTGTTGGCGCGCTCGGACAGGAAGAAGTGGTCGTCACACTTCATGATGATGGAGATGTTACCGCATTCTACACGAAAGAGATCGCCGACTACATTCGTAGCAGATTCAATACAACATCGGGGAACATAATGTCAAGAGAGAGACGGAATTCCTCGTCGCCAGCTCCAAGCCGATGCAAGGTGCCGACACCGTTCTTCAAAGAAAATATAGGCAGATCAGCATGGGGATTAGCTATACACCAGCAGTCACGATTGATTGCCGTCAGCTCCAACCGTTCTGAGATAACAGTTTTCGCTCCCGCTTTAAAGGCGTCGAAGTCTCGAGAGCAGCCCTGTGATTGCGATGTCTGCTGCCAGGGTGTCGAAGACAAGGTCCGTCGTCGCGCTCGAAACTGGCGAATTGTCGTTGTCCTCGGCTCCTCATTCAGCAAATTACCCAACATCAGCTTTGTGGACGACGAGCATGGACACGCGGACAAGGTCACTGCTATTGATTCCGCTGGCGCAATTTGGCTGGCCAATATTTGGAAACCAGAACAAGCTGCGATTCGCCTGGCACCATCCAGCCGAGACATTCTGCTGAGCCAAGACTTCTTCTCTACAAGTAGACCGTCACAAGGTTGGGGTATTCTCCCCCTAGCAAACAAGTATTTTCTCACCGTTCATTCGGAAGAGGAACTATTTGGCACGCCGTTCAAGGACTTGGAGTTGCTACCCAAGGCCGAAGCAGGCTGGAATCCAACGGTGAGTATTTACCGCTATAACCGTGCTTTGCCAGAGAACCCGTGCGTGGCGCCGCCGAGGAGCGATTCTGATATTTCATCCGATGATTATCGATTTTCTGCGGACTTACTGAATGCAGAAAACGACGTAGAATACGAAGATGACCACGACTTGGTCTTCGAAGACGGGCCCTTCAAGAGTATCTACACGTATAATGATGAGGAGGACATCTTTAGATTCCCAGCAGAGTTCAAAATCTATAATCATGAAAGCTACCAAGATGAGCAGAATCCAGAAGAAGGCGAAGATTTAGATTGGATTGTTGTTGATGGCGATGATGAACCGCCTCCTCCTGGCACTGCTTTTGACGGTGATCCGCTTAATGCGCTTCTTGGCAACAATGTTTCTGAATGGACCTTTGAGCACACTGAGGAGCCGGACTACATGTCGGACGTGACGTCACCTTCGAACTTTGAGAGTCAGGTTGAGCTGCCGACTATGTCAAATGAAGAGTTTCAGAATCCTTGGGTCAATCTCCCCTCCATCGAGGGCTCTGAAACCCACAGCGAGAGTTCAGAGACATCAGACGATCAACAAGGCTCGTTCTCGACTTGTTGGAAGAAGACTCCGACGCATGATCCTTCTACCCATCAGAACATGACGTACATGCCACACAACGGAGTTACATGTATAACTCCGACGCATATCTGGAGCTTGATAGCGTTCTTGCAACGACCCGTCGAACACAATGAGAATCAACGGGGGCGCGACTCGGAATTAGCTAAAACAGCACATCGCTATCACATGCTACGATTGTATGAGAAGGATTTTGAAATGCAGCCGCTTGATAGAACAGGAGATCCAACGAGACCGCCTGAGTATAGCGTGATATGCCCGCGGGCTATCAGGATGGGTAGATGGTCCGGAGGAGACCTTCGATTGAATTTTCTTGACACGGCCCGCCTCAGCATGGTGTCACACATCCCCGAACTGTTTCTCATCGTCATAGGATCTCCCATCGGACGCGTGATGCTCGCCACGCCCACGCGGCTGGCGCGTCCCATTGAGACAGCAGGCGGTTTATTTCATTATGGACTTCGTCTGGAATGGGTGCTCCCGCGGAAATCTGATGAAGCCGTTTTCAGGACCTGGAAGCGCCCCTTGCACGGCATGGCTGTCGGTCCCGTGCAAGGAACCGGAGTCATGAGCAGGAGAGAGGGGAAGCAGCGGGCGGCGATGACGCCAAAACGGTATAGATTGATGCTGCATTACCGAAATCACGACATCTTCACGTACGAGTTGAGCAGGGAAGAGGAAACGGGCAAGGTGTGCATTTTCTAGAGTGGGTTTGACATTATCAGTAGTTTTTTTGCTCTGCGTCTTTCAGTTTTGTAGCGGTCAAATCCAAGCGATGGGCTAAGAGTCTTTTTTTTTTTTTCGAAGAGACTAGGCAAGACGCCACGACGCCGGCGTCGGGAGATACTGCCTGTATACTTCGAGCCAACAAGGAGGTAGGTATGTAGATAGATATGTAGATAGATACCTAGGTACTGTGTAGAAATTTGATCCGCAAGCGAGCATAGGTTGGGGCCTTGGGGGTTTTCTGTGGCATTTGTGCTCTTTTAGGTATTTGCTTTCTTTTCCTCTTTTGCTCTCCACCCTCTACAATTCTTTCAAACAATTTCTTTTTCGTTCGTTGCCTTGCTTTTGTTTCTGTTGGGAACGTCAGGTACCGCGGTGTAATCAATAAAGGAACAAAGAGGAAGACACGTAGGTATGACTGCAGAGATTTCAATCAATGTGGCTGCGCCGCGCGCACTTCTATAATATATATTGAAGGACGCCTTATGCAATTTGCCCCACAAAAAAAAATACAGAATCCAAGTGTCCGCAGATTTTGTTCGAAAAAAAAATGTCTAGCGGAATAATCTACTCCCGTTCCGAGCCCTTGCCCTTCCTCCGCCCGGCGGAATAATCTTACTCCCGTTCCCAGCCCTTGCCCTTCCTCCGTGTTCAAAAAAAAGAAGCTCTCATCGACGCGCCCCAGCTGTGTATCGACACCAGCTGTCAACAAATTACAACCGACAATCAATCCTTCAATCTGTAGTCGGTAGTGTAGAAGACGGACTTTTTGCCTCCTAGCCCGTGCCCGTTCCGCAAGAGCACGCGTCGTGTCGCCGATTTCCCATCGAAGAGGAATTCGAACTCAACTGATCAGAATGTGCCGTGCGGAGTGTGAATGTAGGAGGTTGGTGGCGGTCACGGCTCAACGGAGTAGGGAGAAAAAACAAAGCCATCGGTACAAAGTACTCCCGTTCCGAGGATTTGCCCAACGCAGCCTCGGATTGGTTAAAATCGTGCTGCCTAAAAAAAAGACGGGTCGTAAGGACAATCGCACCGCCAGATTGGTCAAAAACATTTGCAGAGAAATCTTCACAG